>BSBK01000558.1:1217500-1282500 GCA_027943335.1 Chamaecyparis obtusa | reverse complement strand
ATTTTACATTCACTTATTATTTATATCCAGTATCATTTAGCATATCCCTAATTTTTACACACTTCCATATATTCACCAGCATTATTTTTTTTTACCCTTGGAATCACATCTAGAATCACACAAGCATTTCAACTATCAAAATTAACATCTTGGTGTGTTGGGTCAATCTTATGCAGTTTGGGAATTGACTCTAAATTATAAGTGTTTTAAATTCAATGTTTCTTTTCAAAGAATTGTTACAAGTGATTTTCCACATATTTGCTCAACTTATTATTGTTTTGATAATATGGAAGTAATTTGTATGAAGAATAGAAAGAGAAAATCAATTTAGATTTTATATTCAAAGATTAATTAAAAGATATGATTGTACATATTAGAATTAGAATCTATGTTAAAATTACGCAAGTTGTTTGCATTCTTGAAACTGTTGTCTTTGATCTTTCATTTATTTATGGAGGCATTTTCTAGCTACAAAGTCATTTTAGCTATCTGATATGGAAGCATGTGAGACTATTGTCTTTGATCTTTTTTTCTTATGGAGGTATTTTTCATCCAAAAATTCATTTTAGCTATTCGATATGGGAACGTGAGACTTTCATCTTTGATCTCTTTTTTTCTTATGGAGGTATTTTCATCCACAAAGTCATTTTACCCATTCAATATGGGAGCATGGGCCTTAGGTTAAACCTCTTTGGCTAAAAGTTGAGGATTAATGGGTACTATTCTCCCAAATTCACTTGTGACACAATCTTGATTATCAGGATTGAATTGGGACAATACTAAAATCTTTTTTTTATTTTTAAATTATGTTTCAGTAAATTGCATTTTTTAAGGTCTTCAGAGCATTGTTGGGCTTGTATGGTGCCTAGAGGTATTAATGTTGTGTTACCTCCAAAATTTGATTCAAGATTAATTGAATACCTTTCCAACGAAGTAAACGGTTCGTAATTTGGAGCTAGGACTAGAAAGTTATGCCTTCTCCAAGTGGACCTAATTTTTATTTATAGTTTTTTGATAAATTTGGTAGTTTTAATAGTTTATTTGTAATAAACATTATGATGACTCTTCATTTAATTTCCAAGGGATTTTTGTGACCATTGGGATCCATCAGATTTGTATAAACTCCAATTTCAAATAGAATGGAGGGACTTTTTGGCTTGCAATCTTGTTGTTGATCTTCTCAATTTTCATGTCAAATTTAACAACACTGCAGGTTTGACACTAGGTATTGTAATCTGATTTCATAATTCAGATCACTTGACCTCATCCCTCATGATATCAAATCCTTTCACTCAACAAGAATTGATCTCTCGTAGACTCTATAAGAATCTTTCATCTTCATAGTAAACTGACAACCCATTGACTCAAAATCATAAAGTAATCTAAAAGAAAGATTGGTTTTAACAATTACCCTTTTTAAAAAACAAAACTCACACATCTCAAATTGTTTTCATTCTTAATGTATAGAATTTGAGGTCCTTTAATGCATTAATCTACCTTTTACCCGAAACTATAACAATTAATGATGATCCATAACATCTTTTCTTCTGAACTTTAATTATTAACTATTATTTATGGTCAAAAGGTGTATGCGAGGTAGGGAACACATCATTCCAATAATTGTCCTATCATGCACCCTATTCTCTTTTGTACTTCACCCACCATAAAAATAAATATTAAAAAAATCATAAATTTTGTCTCATCTGGCAATTGGGTTTCCATTCTTATCCTATGTCAAATAATTAAAAGAGTTGAATGGCCAGCTTGAGGTGGCACAAACCCACATTAATTATTGCAGCTGATTTGACAAAAGTTTCCCATTACAAGAATTCATGATAAACCAATAAAAGATTTCCTTCTAAACTAAGGAAAATCAATGTTTCAAACTTTTGAATTGAAAGGAAAATTATGATTTAAAATTGGTAAGGGCCCTATCCTATTAAGTAATCATAAAGAAATAAAAGAGTTCCTTCTGAACAGAGGGAAAATAGTGTTTTAGACTTTTTAATGGAAAGACAAATTATGATTCAATTTTAAATTGCTTGCCTGTTAAATGAATTGGGGAATGAGACCATACACTTGGCAACAAGTTTTGAGGGCTTCCTCTTAATACTTTATGGAGGAGATGTTTTAAATTCCACACCCACATGTGATATTTTCTTACAATTGAAACCGACAATCTTTCTTTCACTACACAAGCTTTGAAACCCTAATAGGTTGAAATCATGGTTTTTGTGATAATTTTGTCAAGAATTCATCTGTCCCTTCTATTTTCATACTTAGTTTAAGAATTGTGTTTCTTTTTTCAATACATTTATTTTTTCTCATGTAACAATTCTATTGGGTAACCTATCACATACCCTGTCTAATATTAAAAGTTAGAGAGTATAAAAATCAATTGATTGTATATTGTGGATTTCCTTCTAAATAAGTTGTAAAAACTTTTCATATATAGTTTTATTTAGAATTTTGTCCTATTTTAACAAATATTTCATAAAATGATTCAAAAGAAATAATCCAATGACAATTAAGTATATTAGAATGTAATTTTTATGCTTTATTTTAGAAAAACTTCATCATCACCAACAATTTGATTAATATGTTTCAATTAAAATAATGATGATAATGAGTATGGTAGATGATGCAAATCTTTTTTTTTTATTTTTTTGTTCAAGTTAATAATCCATTTTTCATGGCCAATGAATTTCTTATGCAAATAGATTAAAAAATTAATTGAGAGAAAGAAATAAATGACAAAACTATTGCTATATTAAAGTGCTTCTCCATAGTTTATCATTTTAAACCTAGACTCAATATTACTCCACATCCAAAGATCGACATTACACAAATACATTTATTAATATTGCTACTTTGTACAAGAACTTGAACATCTTTATATTTAGAACCTTTTGAGTGTGTATATTCTTAGGTATCTCATATAGATTATTGGTATTCTATAGTGGGATGACAATTTGATTGTGAGAATCCTCTAGAGCTCTTAAGCCTTAGTCTACAATACAAATTTGGTATCGATATTAAGTTTGATGAGTAATGAGATTCTTTATATTATTGAACATAGTCATTATGGCCATTATTGAGGTAGACAGGTTTGCAAGTTGGGTGAAAGATTTGAATTGAAGGATTCATTTGTGAAAGCTTGGAAGTTTCCTACGTTTTTTCTGGTCTTCGTCATTTTTGTTCATTTGGTGGATTGAGGTAGGCTTTGGATACCTTTGTAAATATTTCATTTTGAAATGGTTGTCTACATTGTGTTTGCCAAATTTTTGATTTGCCAAAATGATGATGATTTTTGAATTAGGTGTTTTATGATATTTTCTTATTTGTGGAATTGGAAAGGGGAAGGTAGTTTTGGTTTGGTTCTGTGTGGAAAATTCATGACAGAATTAATTTTAATAACCCTAGATTTTGTTTGAGAACGTTAAGTAAGCATGTTTTGAATCAATTTGGGATTTTTTTGAAAATATGGTAGAGAACTCCACAAAATTATGTAGGAAATTGGAAATAGAAAACATAGCTCATTATACCTACTAGAATTTGTGTTTGAATACACTATTAAAATATATATATTATTATTTATTGATTTTTAAATTTAAAATTTATAAAAAAAGGAAAAAAATATTTATTAATTTTTGGATTTAAAATTTCACAAAAAATTATTATTATTATTATTTATTTATTAAAAATAATAATAATTAATAAATAAATATTAATTGATTTTTTTACATGTGGGTTTTAATATTAATGTTTTCATTTATATTTATAGTTAGGAAAATAATAATATACTTTTATTATTAAATACATGATGTTTTGATATGCATGGAGATTTTAGTTAAATACTTATTTAAAAAGTATATATGTATGAGATTTTATTTTAAATATATAGTTATGTGTGATACATTTATATGAATGTTTTTGTATTCAAATGGACTTTAGTCAACAAGATGATTGTTTTAGGCAGCTAGAATTTATAAATTGGTTTTGGGTACTTTTTCATGTTTTGAGACTTTGATTGATTGTAATTGGGAAATTGCGTTGGCTTTTAGGGAAATGGTACCAAAGGCTTGTTGGAAATTTGGCTGAGTTAGATAACTAGATGTTGTCATTATGGAAACATATGATCTACATGAAGACCGCATATGATAGAGAGCAAGTATGACAGAGCGCAAAGTAAAATTGTCTTTAGTATGTGCAGTATTTACCCAGTGTAACCTGAGACAGTTTTGATTGGAAATCTTGATTGGAGTAAGTTTAGTGCTTGTGCACTTGAACATGGATACTATGATGTATATTGAAGACTCACTTGAGAGCACAAGTTTGTACAGCATGTACAGAAGAAGTTACTGTAGTATTAGCAGAAATAGTGTTAAAGCGGACAAGACAAAATAGAAGACAGAATTGGTAAATAGTTAAGGGATTATTTTGTTTATCAAAATAATGTCTTAATCATATAAAGGGATGACATCCTAGATGTTAACCCTTGGGTAAATATGTATTTTGTGTAAAGCTTTATGTATTGTAAAGCTGACTGTAAAAGTTATTATTCCTAATAACTTGTATAAATGTAAAAGTTATGTAATGTGAAGTGAGAAGTAAAGAAGGAAAAGTAAGAATAACATATGTATGCAAAAGCTATCAATGTGAAGTTGTATATGTGAAAGATCAGAATAGGAAAGCTATTTGGCAGTAGTAAAAGGTTATGTACCTTACCTTTTTAATCAAATACTATTGTACATTACTTATTTGGGCAGTGGGCTCATCTTGTAATCATTTTTGTACTACCAACTCTTAGCAGGGTTGACACTTCTAACAAGACCTAGAGTCCCTTAATCAAGATTGAGACACTATATATATGTAACAGGCTCCTAATAGGGTCAACATCCTTAACAAGATACTTTTGATTAGTGGATCTTTGTGGGTACCATCCCCACCGGGGTTTTCCCTTAGCCAGGGTTTCCTCGAGAACAAATAATGTGTTATGAGTTCTTTTTCTTTACTGTTATGCATGTTATTTAGTTTACTATGTTATGCAAGTATCAAGTTAATCTGTTATATCCATAATTGGGCAAAATTAAAAGTTTTTAGAATACTGATTCACCCCCCCTCTTAGTATTCCCTATTTCTAACAATTGGTATCAAAGCTTTGTTACTCGAAAAAGAATTATTTAGAGAAAGCCTAGCAACTTGAGTAAGATCTCTATGGATATGGATCAACTACAGAAGAATCTTGAAGAAGCTCTTGAATACATTGATATGCTTACTGAAGAAAGAGATAATCTAAAAGGAAAATATGATGATGCAAAGAACCTCATTGAAAAGCTGAAAAAGAAGCTTGAAGAACTGAAATCAGAAAAGGAATATACAATTCAAATTGAAGATTGTGATGATAATCTTGAAAATAAAATAAAATCCTTAAACATGAACTAAAGATAACAAATCTGAAGCTAAGTCTGAAAGATGGAATCATCAAGAATGAAACAAATCTAAAATCTGAGAATGAAAATCTGAAATCTAAAAATGAAGATCTAAAATCTAAACTTTGTATAGTGACATCTGAACTTGAGAAAACAAAACTACAATATGTTGAACTTGAGAAGTACAATACAATTGTGAAAGGTGAACTGACTCAGCCTAAACAACATCTTGAGAGACTATATTCCACTAGTGAGAAGATTGATGAACAAATATCTTATCAAAAGCCATTCTATGATAAAACTGGTCTTGGATTCAACTCATTCAAGGTAAGTGAAGAAAGCAAGGAACCAGATCTGAAAGTTTCTCAAAAAAATGATGAAAAGAAATCTGATGAAGCTAACAAATCTGAGGATATGCCTAAAGAAGAAGAACCACCTAAATAAGAAGAATCACCTAAAGGTATGCAGAAAGAATTTAAAGGTAGATGTTATATATGTAATACTTTTGGTCATATGAAGAAAGATTGTACAGGTAAGCAATTTAAACCTCTTAATGGTTATTGTTATAATTGTCATCATTTTGGACATAGAGCTATTGAATGTAGGAAGCCTAAATTTACTGAGAATAATAGTAGTAGAATGTTTAGAGATACTAACAATGCAGATAAGAAACCTACTGAAGATATGAAAAGAAGAAATGTAGTATGTTATAGATGCAACAAGGTTGGACACATTGAAAGGAATTGTAGATCAAAAATCAACCAGATAGGACCGAGATATGGAAACAATGGAGTGTTTTGTCAGATATGCAAAAAATTTGGTCATACAACAAGATTTTGCAGGATGAACAATATGAGAAACCCTAATCCTAGAAATCATGCAAGGAGAAATGAGAATGCAAGCAACGGTCAGAAAGGATGTTGTAGTAACTTAGAAGAAGTGAAATTTATTAAAGCCATAGATCAAGGAGACATATTCACTGAAGGTAATTAGAAAGGTGAAGTATGTGATGGTAAGAATGAATCTAACCCATCTCAAAGTACTTAATTCATAAAGAAAGCATTAGAATAGGAACTTAGGATAGTGTAGAAGTTAGCATAGGATGAATTTAGTCTTGCACAATTAATGTAAGGTATTATATGATGTAATGATGCTATGGTTAAGAGCGCATGAGCTAATACGAAATAATGCGAGATCGTAAGAAGTTTTAAGTTTTGCAAGTAAGCAGGAACAAATTTTTGGAAAAAAGCAGCAAAAGAATTGAATGTGATGTCAGAATCTTGTAAGATTGAAATGTTAAAAGATTATGATCGATACTGTTTGATCATTAAAGCGAATACAAGTGTTAAGGAAATCAAAGAAGCAATGATTGAAAGTAGATTGAAAGGATTTGGTGAAGGAATTTTGTGTCAAATCTATGTAAAGCCCTAAATCATGAAATTGAGGTATTTCACTAAGTAAATCTATCAGTCAATTAGAGAATTTGCAAAAGATATGGATGTTTCTTTGGTTCATAGTATAAGAGATAAGATCAGACCTAAGATTAAAAGGTAACCAATAGAACCCTTAGAGGAAGACCCTAAATTATCATTGTCATCTGTACTAGATGAATTTTTACATTTAGAGAATGTTAGAAGCTATTTGGGATGTAAACTTGAAACCATGAGTGAAAGTGATTTTACTAGGGAGTATGAGAAGCTTTACAACCAAGATATGTCTTTGAAAGTAGGGTTTGAACATTTGAAAGACAATGAAATCATAAAGTATTCACTACAACAAGAATTTGATGATGAAGAATGCACCAAGATAATTTTGAGCAGAGTACATGATGGAAAGTTTTGGTTAGATGACAAAGTTATTAACATAACAACAGACCTAATTCATGAAGTAAATAGTTTGTGTAAATCTAGAGTTATACCATTAAATGAGAAAAACATGAGGAATATAGTACTGGACAATACTAAGTCATCCTACAATGGTAGAGGAATTGTGATTAGTAAGATTCAACAAGATGATGTTAGATACTTGTGCAAGATCTTAACATCTAAGTTTTGTGCCAACTCTAGAGAAGATGACATGGTAACTGGTATGATTCATGAAGCATATTTAATGTGTGTTGATAGAGTGCAAGTGGATATGTGTGAAATTCTAAGAATTCATTTATTTGAGAACTTGGAGAAGATTAAGAAGACTAAGAATTCCCAGTTTAGATTCTCATCCCTGATCACATATATGTTTTTCCATTTGTTAAGAAGATTTCCATTTACAATTGGAGAAGACTTGAATGATAATAGAACCACCATGGATAGAATTTAGAAACTATATCTAAGATATCCTATAGATAAGGTTAATGAGAGTGTGACCTTAGTGATCAAATCATTTCAGAATCTGATGAAGAATAGATCAAGAATCCCTCAGTCTATAGTTGAGAAGTATAAAAATGAGATATGTTTTATGGTTGACACTGACTTTACCTACATTGAAGCAGTTGAACCTAGAATAGAATTCATAGACCCTCTTGGTTATGAAATTTCTAAAGTTGAAGTGAAAGAATATGTAAATAGATTTCTTAAGAGCAAGTTGGATGTACATAGCAATATATTTGGGACTTATGAGGAGAACTTCAACTCCACAAAGTCTATTCAAGAAGAAAATAAATCTAAGAAAAGAGTGGAAAGTACTATAATGAAAATTCTTAAGGACACAGGAATGACAGAACATGAATTTTTTATTGCAAAGTAGACAGCAGCAACAATTAGAGATATTGGACAAAAGGAAGTTTTATCTATTCCACCCCTATCAGGAGTTGAGTTTGGAAACTTACAGCATGAAGCAAAAGTGGAGAAAGTTGAGAAGGAATAGGAAATTAGGAAGTCTACAAGATCTTCCTCCACTCCACTAGGGAAAAGAGTAAAAGAATTAGCTATTGGACCAGGTAAGAGACATAAGACAATAGTTGCCCTAGTTCAGAGGAAAATAGAAGAGATAAAGATGATGAGGATACAAAAGTTAAGAAGAAGAAGTGGAAGCCTAAGATTGAAAAAATATTAATGATGGAGATTTTTCAAAGATGAGTTCAAGTATTATGATCTCTATAACTATTTAGAGAGATTAAACTTGGAAAATGAAGTTATGAGGCATATGATCCTAGCTGACAAGAAATTTGATACAATTCAAGGAAAGATTCCTGATGATCTATTTGAGAAGCTAGGAAACATAAAGAAGAGAGCAGCTGAAGAAGATAACAAGATCAAAGAGAACTTTGTAAGAAAGATATGTGATGTCAAAGATGAAGACCACTTTAAGGAAATCATGAAAGAACTTGGTACACTTCTAAGAACAAAAAGGAGAACAATTATGATAATGGGAGGTAATTATGAGGAAATAAATAAGGAAACTGAGTAGGCAGTTGTAAAAGTGGTGACAACAAGTATTGGTATGCAGTCTAAAGCAGCAGAACAAGCTATGGAAGCTGAACATCAAAAAAGTCCCTCTACACCACCTTCAATTAACATTGAAGATAAATCAATGAATGTGGAAGGAACCAATATCACATTGAACACTGATGACAATCCTTTTAGCCACCTAGAAGACATTGTTGATAATTCAGCTTTGGAAGAGTAGGATAGGTAAATTGAAGAGGAAAGGAAAGAAATAAGGAAAGAAGAAGAGAAACAAGTAGAAATTCAAGTTAATTCAGAGATTCAAGGACAAAAAGAAACACCAAGCAAAGTGGAAATCAGTCCTATCCCTAAGATTGCAGAAAGGAAACCACAGATTGAATCACTTTTTGCTGATATAGGAAAATAAGTTGATGATGATGATCAGATGGAGTTGATCTCATCCCTAAACAAGATAATTGGAAAGAACAAGAAAGTGAAAAGCCTTGAAGGATTACTACAGGAAGTAACAGGAAAATTATAGAGTGTTGTGAACAATCAGGTAATAGAGGTAGATCTACAGATAAAAGCCAGAGAAGTGATGAATTCATTTGACAATGAATTCACAAACTTATCAGATATAGCCACAGTAAAGACTCAGGAATCCTATGAGGCCAAAATGTTTCTTGATATAAGTCAGAATATCAGAAATGATATCAGTAATTTGGATGTCTGTATAAAATATTTGACAAGGAATTTGGATAGAGGAAAAGCTCTGTATATATAATGTACAAATATGAACAACCATGTATCTAAAGTAACTGAGAAGATAAGAGCAAAGGAGATTGAAATTCAAACATAGGTAAATCTGTTAGCCAGCCCTAATGTGAAAATATTAGATGTTGAGAAAAGAATCCATTAAATGTATGATGAAATAAGGATTCTTAATGATGAGAAAGATAAGAAATTGAGAAGATTCGCTCTTCTTAGAGACCGCATTTCAGTAAAGGTTGGCATAGTTGAAGGACAACTGGAAGAATATCTTTCATCAAAGACATCTTATGAGAAGTTCAAATTTTCAAACCTTCATGCATGTGAGATCGCATCTTATGGTCTATGTGCACTACTCATTATTTCAAACACCATAAAGAAGTCATGGGAGAAGGAGTTAGAGAAAATAAAAGTGAACTTTGCAGATTGTGTTGCAAGCCTACCGGCTCTGCAATTTTGAATCAAGGTAAACAGTTTTTGAGAACACAGTTTTTGGCACCCTTTTTTGTCATTATTGTCAAAGGGGGAGAGATAGAAGAAAATTGAGATATATATATATATATATATATATATATATATATATATATATATATATATATATATATATATATATATATATATATATATGATAAGGAAGTATATTCCTAGGGGGAGAATAGGTAAGATATATGGAGTCATAAGGATAGTGAAGACATAATTTTTGCTATGGCCACAATTTTGAGTTTTGAGACTTTTCTCATATGTTGCCACCAATGACAAAGGGGGAGATTGTTGGAAATTTGGCTGAGTTAGATACCTAGATGTTGTCCTTATGGAAACATATGATATACATGAATACCACATATGACAAAGAGCAAGTATGACAGAGCGCAGATCAAAATTGTCCGAGTATGTGCAATATTTTCCCATTGTAACCTGAGACAATTTTGATTGGCAATGTCAATTGGAGTAAGTTCAGTGCTTGCACACTTGAACATAAATACTATGATGTATATTGAAGACTCACCTGAGAGTGCAAGTATGTATAGCATGTACAGAAGAAGTTATTGCAGTTTTAGCAGAAACAGTGTTAAACCCGACAGGACATAATAGAAGACAAAATTGGTAAATAGTTAAGGGATTGTTTTTTTTTATCAAAATAATGTCTTAATCATATAAAGGGACAACATACTATATGTTAACCCTTGGGTAAATATGTATTTTATGTAAAGTTTTATGTATTGTAAATCCAAATGCAAAAGTTATTATTCCTAATAACTTGTATAAATGTAAAAGTTATGTAATGCGAAGTGAGAAGAAAAGAAGAAAAAGTAAGAATAACATATGTATGCAAAAGCTATTGATGCAAAGTTGTATATGTAAAAGATCAGAATAAGAAAGCTATTTAGCAATAGTAAAAGGTTATGTACCTTACCTTTTGTAATCATATACTATTGTACATTACTTGTTTGGGCAGTGGGCTCATCTTGTAATCATTTTTGTACTGCCAACTCTTAGTAGGGTTGAGGCTTCTAACAAGGCCTAGAGTCCCTTAATCAGGACTGAGACACTATATATATGTAACAGGCTCCTAATAGGGTCAACATCCTTAACAAGATACTTTTGATTAATGGATCTTTTTGGGTACCATCCCCACCGGGGTTTTCCCTTGGCAAGGGTTTCCTCAAGAACAAATAATGTGTCATGAGTTCTTTTGCTTTACTATTATGCATGTTATTTAGTTTACTCTATTAAGAAAGTATAAAGTTAATTTGTCATATCCATAATTGGGCAAAATTAAAAGTTTGCATAATACTGATTCACCCCCCCTCTCAGTATTCCCTATTTCTAACAATTCTTTGAAGTGATTTTTTGTTGATCTTTGATTTTATGTGGATAAAATTTCTAACCATTTTTAAGTCTTGATTGGATCATGTATGCCTCTGTGATATTTGTGAGTGATCTCATGTGCCTTATTGTGTTGGATCTTTATTTTCATTAACCTTAAAAGGTGACGATTGTTATTATGATTGAGTTTGATTTACTTGGTCACCTTATGTTATTTACTATAATTGTTCTACATTCTGGATAATTCTTTTTATGGAATATGTTACTTCATGTTTTGAGATGGATGTCATTGATGCTTGAGTATCATTGGTCTTGTGATGTGAGACTATGATAATTTTTATTGAGTTATTGAGATGTCCAGTATGGGATGGAGAATTTGGATCCTTGTATAGGATGATGTGTGATTATCTATGCATTTTTATTTTTTACTTTGGTGATTATCATTATTTATGGTTTATGAGAAGCTTTCATGATTTTAATCTATTATTATCCTTTTTATTTTGGTTGGAGCATTAGGGTAGGTTACCTAAGTGTATAGGTGGGGAGTGGCTTGTAATAGGCATCGGGACCTAAATGGTTGCCAGGATAACTTATTGTAAGTGACTTAATAAAGTGATAACTAAAATGACATTAACAGTTTAAAATAAAATAATAAGATAATGTGTGCCTCGCCCATACTTGAGTACTTGGTTGAGGTCTCGACTAGGATGAGAGTAGGGAGATGCTTGTTGCCTATGTGGACTAGATATGGCATAGTTGGTACCTCGTATGCATGAGAGGTTACTGATACTGCATGGAGTCACTAGGGCGTTGGGGTCCAGAGAGATTGCCAAGATAACCTTGGAGTTGGATCCTCTAATGAAAATTCCCTTTATACATCTTAGGTTTCCTAAGTGTGTTGATTGCCTCTGTTTGAGTGTGTTTTATCTTTGCAGTTGGTGTTGTACTTTTTGAGATAGAGATCTTTCAGGATCCCTTGCCTAGGTGTTGTTTTGAGTTGGATTTTTGTGTTTATTATCCAAGTGGGATCTATTGTTATCTCCTTTGTATGGTGGGAGTGGACCTTTGGTTCCATGTGGTCGGGTGGTAGTGATTCTTTTACCATTTGAGATTCTGACATTCCTAGACTGATGCTGGATGATTCTTGTTGTTGATTACTTTCTTCCATTTTCATCATTATTGGAGACTTGGTCTTATCTTATAGGATATTGTTCTTGTTCCTTGTTTATTATTTTTCATTACATACCATTCGACATGTACAGGATGATGATACGTTATGTATACCTTAAGATATTAGTTGTATTTATGTTTCACTTATATGATGTTATACTTATAATTCATTTGTATATATGAGATTTGTAATTATATTTAATCTAAAGTAATTAATTAATATTTATGTAATCTACATCAAGGAACCCTTGAAATTTGCAAGCTATGTGTTGAGTTATACTTGCATGTATAAGTTGTAATTATATTGTATTGCTTCTGCATTGTTATACATTAAAAAAAATTGTAAACTTAGTAGCATGTTTGGGTTAATTTCTCCTAGGTTCCTTTATGGGGCATTACAGATTTACTTATTCTCATTTAACAATTTCATTGGGTGACCTATCAATCTCCACTTCTATTTCCTCTTTCTAGTTTTGGCCTCTCAATAAGACGCATTGAGATCTTATAGGGTGGGTCAATGAATGAAGTCTATCATTGTCAGGGTATGTAATTTCCTTGAAATAATAACTAGCATGCAATTTTTCTTTTATTTTCTAAAGTGCTAAGGGCCATCATAAATAAATAAAAGAGTTCCTTCTAAATAGAGGGGAAAAAGTGTTTCAAACTTATAAATGAAAAAAGAAATAATGTTGTAGGAATTTTAAATGAATATTAGGGTGACTACCTTGATGAATAGTGGAATGATAATTCTAGGGTTTGGCCTAAATACTTATGGAGGAGGTGCTTTATTTTTTAGTCTACTATAGACCAAACAACTTTATATCACTCTTCCATAGTTTTGACAACTTTTGACTTTTATATTCCACCACCACTTGTCATATTTGATTACTCTTGAAACTAAAATCTTATATGTACTAGAGAAATTTTCCAACCATGACACAATGAAATCATGTCTTTTAGATAACTTGGTCAGAGTTCATTTTCTCCTCCTATTTCTCGTATTAGTATAAAAATTGTGTGCCATTTTTTCTTAAATTTACTTTTTATCATTTAACAATTCTATTTGGTGACTTGTCATATATACTCACTATATCATTAAAAGTTATAAATTTTAAAAAAAAATATAGCTCAAGTATATTGCATATTTTCTTCACAAACATATTTAATTTTATCAGACAATTTATAATATTGACCAAAATGAATCTAAAGAAATTATCCATTGACAATTATTTATGAGAATTTGACAATTGTGTATATGAAAATGTTGTTGCCATGTTTCATTATAAAAGAACACTAACATCACCAAAGATTTTAATATGTCTCAACTAGAACTATGATGGTCATGGATATAGTAGATAATGTCAATGCAAGTCCATTTTTTTGCAAGTCAAAAGTGCTTTCTTCATGGCCAATGACTTTCCCATGCAAATAGAATAAAAATTTAATTGTAAGAAAAGAACAATAACAAAGAAAATATTACTTTACTCCATTGTCAAGCTTTGAGGGAAAAAATATAAAATCTATAATTGTATTAAACATGTACTCTATTTTATTGTGCATCCAAAAACCAACTTCATTTGAACAATTACTTTTGCTTCTTGTACTATAATCACATTACATAAATAGTTTTGCTAATTTATTGATCTTTTGTCCAATAGTTTAAACTTATTTATATTTCAAACTTTTCTTGAGAGTGTGTAAATTTTCTTCCTTGTTAGGTACCTTATATATATCATTAGGATTTTGTAGTTCATATAGATCAGTGAGGTTTTTTAGTATGATTATATTTTGACTATAGTAGCTACTATAAACATTTGCAAATTTGAGGTTAATGATTATATTAAACCATTCACATTCCTTTCCTAATAGATGTTGTGTATTCCTCCATGTATACCATGTGCCCCGATGTGGTCTAATTATATTAATCTAATACAATTTATTGAAAACAACTTACATGTTTTATATAATATTTCACTACTTGTGCCATTGCTATGCTCATTTTATTGAGGTATTTTATCAAAGGTTTGGCATGCCTTATTTATGACTCTTCCTCTTCATGTTAATCATAATTTCAATCCTAGTAGTGAATATTTTGCAGTCTGGAGTATTTTGTAGAATCCTAGTAGTAAATGGCCATCTATAACAAATATGTAACTGAAGTGAACCCAATTAACCTTTTCAGATCTTGATCTTTGGTTAAAGGTTCCTATACGTGGAAATTTATCACTGATTGTAGTCTGATCTTATTAACGTTAAACTGTCATGGGACATTGGGAATGGGAAGAAGACTCTCTTCTGGGAAGATTCTTGGAGAGGTCATTCCCCTTTAATTTCTGAAGGTTTTCATATCCAAATGATTGATTCAACTAAATTAGCCTAGGAAAAATATGTAAAGGATTTTCTCATAACCACGCTAACTCCCAATGGGATCAAATGACATTGAAAGAGTTTAGATTAGATAAACATTCCATTGAATGATAAACTTCATCTTATGGAGATCCTTAATAATATACTCCTGAGTATCAAAGATAGAGAGGACAAGTTAATATGGTGTGGATCTAATAATGGCTCTTATAAAGTGAAATAAGGTTACAATATTATAGGAAATGTGAATAGGAGGGACTTCCCAGAATTCCCTCTTAATCTCTATTGGAATCAAGCAACCCTTCCTAAAGAAAGACTCTTCCTTTGGCCTGCCCTACAAGGTAGAATTCTTACCTCATATTGGTTTAAGAAATTAGGTTATTCAAGACCATCCCAATGCTATTTATGCTAGCAATAGGAAGAATTAAGTGACCATATTCTTCTTCAATGTCAATATGCTAAGGAATGTTGGTCCCTTTTATGTAAAAAAATAAATTGGTCATGTTCTTTCCCAAAAACTCTAAAAGATTTCCTTATATCATGGCCAAAAGGCCCCTTAAAATCCTGATACAAAATTCTTTGGATTGTCTCTCCTTCAATTATATCTTGGGAAATATGGAAATAAAGAAATAAGAGGATTTTTCAAGACAAGAAATTAAGTCCCCTGCTACTATTTAACAAAATTAAGGAAAGCATTGTAGAAATCTCAAACAATAGGTTAGGACTTAAGAAGGACTTAGAAGATCATTTTTCTCTATAAGATAGTGAGATGAGGAAGAATTGGACCTCTTTAGTGCTCCCCCCTCATTATGGTAAGGGTGGGAAAGATTCCATAGAAGCTAGGAAAATGTGCACATGGCTCCCTCCAAAATTTAGATGGTATAAATTAAACTTTGATGGTGCGTCCAAAGGCAACCCGAGTAGCACAGGGATAGGAGGGATTATACATTCATGGGAAAGAAAAGAAGTGGCAAGATATGCTTATCCAATCCTTGCTATATCTAAGAATATAGCAGAAAGTGAGGCTGATTTAGAAGGCTTATGTCTATGTAAAAGCCTCTTATAAGAAAAATTGTAATAGAAGGAGACTCCCAAATCATACTAATGCACTCAGAAATAAATCAACTCCAAACTGGGGGATTAATTCCCATTTAGAACTAGCCTATACAATTTTGGAATCCTTTGAAAATATAATGATAAAACATATATATTGAGAGGTAATACATTAGCAGACAAGCTAGCTAATGCAGGAGAAGATGAAATTTTTGTTAAAAATGTGGATCCCAAGACCCTACCCTTACCCCTTCAATACAAACCATAACATAAATTAACAAAGTATTATTATAAAAAAACCACAATAATTCATACCAAAAATAAATTAACTCAGAAAAATGAACCAAAACGTAACCACAGACCACAGTATGGGATTTCTATATTAAGAAGAGAGTACTAAACATGACTATAAAAAGTAATCTTAAAGCTAATAATCTCCAAAACAATCATGAAGGGAATCTATAGATTAAAAATTGAAGCATAATTAAATGACACCATATTACAAACATACCTCATAATGATGAGTGAGCTAGCATTTCCCATTTGTAGTAATTAGAATTCTATTGCCCCCTTCGAGTCATCTGGAAACTTCACCAAGTCATATTAATAACTCCTTAGTGGCTTTTAATTATATTTCCAGACTATTAATCCCAATTTATAGAGTGAAAGGTGAGTAGTAATGGATATCCTCCTTAAAATGATATAAATGTCTTCCACTATCATATTATATAGAATATAGTCATAAACACATTTATTGGATAATTAAGATAGACATCCAACAACAAAAGAAAATGGGAAAATCTAACATCAAGAAATTTAAAATAAATAAGATAAATATTACTTTTAGAAAGGAAAAATCAAAATTATAGGAACAATGTCAATCTCACATTAACAATTAAAGAAATTAAAATCAAAATAGCATTAACCCAAGGAAACTAATTATGATCATAATACCCTCACATAAGAAAGACTATTAACCAAAATAATAACATCTCAATAAGGAATATAGTAGAGTAGGAAATACTCTTGTTATTAGATGTATTAGAAACTATCGCTCCTATTAATTTTCAGATAGATAAAAGGAAAAATTAACTTTCAAAACAAACATCTCCAAACTGATAAACATAATGGGGAAGGAAACAAAACATACTTTCAATAAGAGAAAAATAACTTCAATAAGTTTAGAATAGTTCATTTAAGTCTTTTATTTAATATGCTATAAATTATCTAGTACTAACAATGATCTTAAGCCAAAAGGAAGAATGTGCAGATATGAGGGGATGGAAATAAAGACGAATGGTTGGAATGAAACAAAGTTCTTTGAGAAGATAAAAATCCAGGATAACAAACTCTTATTAAAATAGCCAAATAAAGGCTCAATTGTAAATATTTGTTTAAATTTGTACATCTTTTATTGGGCAAGGCCAAAGGTTTTCTCCCTATCTCTTTCCTATTGGTGCCCTTAGTGAGTTGGATCTATAAAGGTTTTTTAAAATTAATCAAAATTGGCCAATTGGTCTTTTACTGAGCAAAAAAAAAGTGTGGAAAAATTGTAATGTTGAAAATTTTGTACGCATAAATTTTTTTATTTAGTTTTGGTTTTATTTTAATAGAATAACTTACACAATTGACATATTAAACAGTTTGTTAATTTTGACTCATGAAAGGATAATGTGTATTCCTATCTATTTTACAGTCACTAACTATTTATATTCAATATCACTTAGCATATCCCTAATTTTTATACACTTCCATATATTCACCAAAATTATGTTTTTTACCCCTAGCATCACATCTAGAACCACACATGAATTTCAACTATCAAAATTAACATCTTGGTGTTTTGGGTCAATCTCATGAAGTTTAGGTTTTGACTCTAAATTATAAGTGTTTTAAATTCAATGTTTCTTTTCAAAGAATTGTTACAAGTGATTTTCCACATATTTGTTCAACTTATTTCTATTTTGATATGGAAGTAATTTGTATGAAGAATAGAAAGAGAGAATCGTTTTAGAGTTTATATTCAAAGATTAATTAAACGATATGATTGTACATATTAGAATTAGAATCTAGATAAAAATCATGTAATTTGTTTGCATTCTTGAAACTGTTCTCTTTTATCTTTTCTTTATTTATGGAGACATTTTCTATCTACAAAGTCATTTTAGCTATCTACTATGGAAGCACGTGAGACTCTTCTCTTTGATCTTTTTTTCTTATGGAGGTATTTTTCATCCACAAATTCATTTTAGCTATTCAATATGGGAACGTGAGAATTTCATCTTTGATCTTTCTTTTTTCTTATGGAGGTATTTTTCATCCACAAAGTCATTTTACCTATTTGATATGGGAGAAAGAGCCTTAGGTTAAACCTCTTTGGCTAAAAGTTGAGGATTAATACATACTATTCTTCCAAATTTGCTTGTGACACAATCATGATCTCATCCCTTATGATATTAGATCCTTGCACTCGATAAGACTTGATCTCTCATAGATTCTTTAGGAATATTTCAACTTCACAGCAAACCAATGACCCACTAACTCAAAATCATAAAGTAAATCTAAAAGAAAAAATGACTTTGACTTAACAATTACTTTATTTTTTAAAAACTCACACATCTCAAATCATTTTCATTCTTAATGTAAAGAATTTGAGGTCCTTTAATGCATTAATAGACCTTTGACCCAAAACTATAATAATTAATGATGATCCATAACATTTTGTCTTCCAAAATTTAATTATTAACTATCATTTATGGTCAAAATATGCATGCAAGATAGGGAACACATCATTACAATACTCAACCATTCATGCACCCTATTCTATTTTGTACTTCACCCACCACAAAAATAAATACAAAAAAATTATCATAAAGTTCATCCCGTCAGGTAATTGGGTTTCCATTATTATCCTATATTGCCAAATAATTAAAAGGGTTGAAAGGCCAACCTAAGGGGGCACAAACCCACGTTAATTACTATAGCTGATTTGATAGAAGCTTCTCATTACAAGAATTCCTCATAAAGAAATAAAAGAATTCCTTTTAAACCGAGGAAAATAGTGTTTTAGACTTTTTAATTGAAAGGAAAATTATGATTTAAAATTGGTAAGGACCCTCTCCTGTTAAGTAATGATAAAGAAATAAAAGAGTTCCTTTTGAACAAAGGGAAAACAATGTTTCATACTTTTGAATGGAAAGAAAAATTATGATTCAATTTAAAATTGCTTGCCTGTTAAATGAATTGGAGAATGAGACCATCCACTAGGCAACAAGTTTCAAGGGTTTCCTCTTAATACTTGATGGAGGAGATGTTTTAAATTCCATCATCATGTGTGATATTTTCTTATAATTGAAACCCACAATCTTGCATTCACTACATAATCTTTGAAACCCTAACACAATGAAATCATGGTTTTGCGATAATTTGGTCAAGAATTCATCTGTCCCTTCTATTTCTCTTACTTAGTTTAGGAATTTTGTTTCTTTTTTCCATACACTTATTTTTTCTCATGTAAAAATTCTATTGGGTGATCTGTCACATACCCTATCTAATATTAAAAGTTTCAGAGTATAAAAAATCAATTGATTGTATATTGTGGATTTTCTTCTAAATCATTTGTACAAACTTTTCATATACAATTTTATGTATGTAATTTTGTCCTATTTTAACAAATATTTCATAAAATGATTCTAAAGAAATAATCCAATGACAATTAAGTATATGAGAATGCAATTTTTACCTATTTGATATGCGAGCACAAGCCTTAGGTTAAACCTCTTTGGCTAAAAGTTGAGGATTAATGGGTAATATTCTCCCAAATTTGCTTGTGACACAATCCTAACCTCATCCCTTATGATATCAAATCCTTGCACTCAACCAAGACTTGATCTCTCATAGATTCTTTATAGAATCTTTTGACTTCACAATAAACCAACGACCGACTCAAAATCACAAAGTAAATCTATAAGAAAGATTGACTTTGCCTTAACAATTACTTTATTTCTTGAAAAACTCACACATCTCAAATCATTTTCATTCTTAATGTATATAATTTATTTCCTCTAATGCACGTTTGACCCGAAACTATAACAATTAATGATGATTCATAACATCCTGTCTTCTGAACTTTAATTATTAACTATCATTTATGGTCAAAATGTGCATGTGAGGTAGGAAACACATCATTACAACACTCAACCATTCACACATGCTATTCTCTTTTGTACTTCACCCACCACAAAAACAAATATAAAAAAATAGCATACAGTTCATCTTGTCTAATAACTGTGTTTCCATTCTTATCCTATACTAGATAATTACAAAGTTGAATGACCAACCTGAGGTGGCACAAACCCACATTAATTACTATAGCTAATTTGATAGAAGTTTTCCATTACAAGAATTCCTCATAAAGAAATAATTTAATTCCTTCTTAACTGAGGAAAAATAGTGTTTCAGACTTTTGAATTGAAAGGAAAATTATGATTTAAAATTGGTAAGGAACTTCTCCTGTTAAGTACATGATAAAGAAATAAAAGAGTTCCTTCTAAACTGAGGGAACACAATGTTTCAAACTTTTGAATTGAAAGAAAAATTATGATTCAATTTAAAATTTCTCTTGTTAAATGAATTGGGGAATGAGACCATCCACTAGGCAACAAATTACAATTGAAACCCACAATCTTGCATTCACTACACAAGCTTTGAAACCCTAACACGATGAAATCATGGTGTATCGTCTTAAAATGGAAGCACTTCCATGGTAAGAGCATTTAGCCCTCTAAGTAAGTGGTTTGGGGTCATGTCGAACACCTTGAATGGATATTCGACTTGGATCTGGCTTTTCCCCCTGTTCTACCCCATTTTCCACTTCTTCCTAGCATTTTCCTAGCAATCTGGACTATGAATATGAGGTTTTGGACCCTAAGGTCAAAGTCGACCTTATGGGGTCAATGTCGACCTCGACCCTGACTAGGTCAGGATCGACCTCGACCTTGACCTAGTCAGGATCAACCTTGACCCTGACCTAGTCAGGTTCAAGCTCGACCTTGACCCTAAGGTCTGGGATCTTTAGGATTTGCCTCGAGTTGCGGGATTTCATCAAAAACTTGTCTTTTCCCTCTTCGGGGCCACTATTTCTCAGATTAAGCATTGAATTCTCAAATTAATATTTGAGGTGGACCTTTATCAAGATTTGTATAGGATTCCTAATTTATTATTGAAGATTATCCTTTCTTGAGTTTTGTGCCTAATACTCAAATTAACTTTGGGGTTGGCCTTACCTCAAATTTTGTGACAATGATCTTAAATAATTATTTTATTTATATATTAAGGGTGGTCCCCTCCTAGATTTTTGTGTCAAGACTTTAATTTAATTTCCTTTCCATGTGCACCTCTCTAGAGTTTTGTGCCATGGGCCCTTAAATATTATTTTCTACGAGGCCCCTCTTGTTCCCTAGATCACTATAAAAAAGAGCCTTCCTCTCTCATTTACACATCACATCTCGTCTCACAATCTCTCAAGCTCTCAAGTGCAAGAAAGCAAGAAGATCAAGCATTTAAGCATCCAATTCATCAAGGAGATCCATTAGTAGCCATTGAAGGATTCAAGCTCTATGGAGCTCTATTGTTGAAGATTCCTCCATTTCTATTCAAGCCTCTTCCTAGTTCAAGATCCATTCAAGATTGGTGTTGAAGATCTAAAGACAATTGATTGGAGACATCCTATATTTGATTCTACATTCATCCATTCTTGTGGATTCAAGGATTCGAATCATCCACAAGGGTTTCAACTCAAGCAAGGTGAATTGTTCCGTTTACTTTGTTTATTCCAGCAATTTCAATTCAATTTCAAGGTTAATTCCTAAATTGGGGTTTGACTGAGGCAAACAATCAAAAACCCTTTTTTTCTTGTAGGTACAGGTGCATAACTTCAAATCTGAGAGTAGATTTGGATACCCTTTTCACCGAACTTCCGAGATCTGTGAACAAAGTCAAAGTCGACATTCATTTTCCTGAGGTCGTCCTTGACCTTTTATGAGGGTCAAGGTCGACCTGATCTCATCTCGGAAAAAGATTTATGGGTTTTGTAGATCTCATAGTTTTAGTTTAGGTTAATGGGAATCAACAATTTTTGAGATCATTTGATAGGGTTTTCAGCTAAATCCTTTTCGTAGGTAAGTACCTTTATTTCTTAATTTCAATATTAATCATCTACATTTACTTTCTATATCAATACAATTTCATGTAAGTGTAAAATATTGACTTTGGGGTCTCTTTTATGTGCAAAACATTGCTCTAGGACCTCATACACTATTTTAACTATTACATTTTGGTGAACCCGACACACTTACCCCTTTCTTTTGTGGATTTAGATGCCCTATTGTGTTAGATCTCCCTTTGCATCATCTTGTGTGTTAACCTTCATTCTACATTTTGGTGAACCCGATTACGACAACTCTTTCTTTTGTGGAATTAGATGCCATATTGTGTTTGATTTCCTTCTCATGCTTATAAGTTTCATTTGAATGCATTGGGGATATATCTAGATCTATTTTCTATGCATTTCTTTATTTGTTATCATGTTGCACAAGTTGTTTCAAATATTTTCCAAACCTTCTTCTATAACTTTTGGGATTACACAACATTCTCCTCTTACCTTACCATTGCATGATGTTACACCTAGAAAGGCTTTATCTACTGCGTGTGATGTTGTTTTGTCCTCTTTTGAATTTCCTTGTAAGGATGTATTAGAGAAAGAAGATGACTTTAATCTATCTCTCCATCATATTTCTCTTTATGGAGATGAGTTAAGGATTGATGTTGATTCTTCTCCTAATATATGTCCTTTCTATGAGCCTACTTTAGAACATAATTTACCTTCTTTCCCCTCTAGGGATCCTAAATTGTGCTTTATGGGTAGGGATGATAATCCTCCTATTTGGGATGAACCTCTGGATTTGGATGTTGATTACTCTCTTCCTCATGAAACCATTTTGGATGATCCCTTGGATAACGATATTGATTTATCCCCTCCTCGCAAAGAAGCTTTGATACAAGAGGGTGATTTACTGATACATGATGATGACTCTTTTTCTAAAACACACTCTCCTTATGTGGACATTTTAGTGTAAGAAGATGATATTATAGATCCTCTACCTCCATTTGAGATTCCTTCTAGTGATGAGGCATTAGTGGAGAATGATATAAATTCCCTTAATGATCTCCCTTTTAGTGATGATCCTATGGAGAATCAAGATCTTATCTCATCTCCTCCTAGGATTTCCTCTTCTCTTCCTTCTTGTGAATCTATTTGTAGTGTTGAGATGACTAATATGGTTTATCCTAAACCCTTGTTGACTGTCAAAGGTTTTTCTCGCATTACTGTCAAAGGTAAACCTATGGAATCCTTCAATGATCAAGATTTGATAGCTCACACATATCATACATAGAATAATCCTCAACCTAATCTGGTGGTTTCTACTTCTTTTCCACCTTCTCAACCTATTCTTCCTCCTCCACCTTATCTTCCTAGCAAGGAGTATCATTTGATAACTCAATTGCAAAATACTCCTACCAAGATTTCTTTATGGGAGCTTCTTCAAACTTCACCTACCTACTATGAAGCCTTGCAAAAATCTCTAGCAACTCTTCCTACTCCACCTCCTAATCAAGAGAACATCAATAACTTCTTACAATGCATGCATGCTACCCCGGGTCCTCCTAACATTGTTTTTACTCAAAAGGATTTACCTTCTAAGGAAGTTCAAAATCAATATGATGCTCTTATGGTTGTTGTTACTACCAATAAAAGTATCATTCGTAGGACCTTGATTGATAATGGATCTGGGCTTAATGTTTGTAGCATGGACATGCTCAAAGCAATTAACGCTAATCTTTCAACTATTCAACCTGACAATGTTCCTATTCGTGGCTTTGATAACATTGCTAAAAACACTTTAGGAATCATTATCTTACCTATCAAAGTACGACCGGTCATCCTGAATACACCTATTCATGTTATGCTTGGACCTCACAATTATAATCTTCTTTTGGGTAGACCTTGGTTGCATGAGATGCATGTCGTTCCTTCCACCCTTCATCATAAAGTTAAGTTTATACATAACAACGGGATGTATACACTTCATGCAGATGATGCGCCTAATCCTTGTCTTAATATTCAAACTCACACTACTCCTATTCCTAATAGCAATCCTTCTTCCTCTAATGCTCTTACTGGCAATGATTGGGGAACCTTGGATTTTACTCCTACCTTTATTGGAGAATATAAGATTAATGATCTTAATTTTATGAAGAAACAAAGAGAGTTTGAACAACAATTTTTTACATCTAAAACCCTTTGTAATAACTTTTTCACTGCTTCTACCCATAATGATTCTATCAAATCTACTAAGGATGATATAATGACTACTGAAGTTCCATTGTCTTCTTCTAATATGGCTTCTCGTTATGGACCTGGTTATCACTTCCTAGTTAAACAAGGATTTAATGGTCAAGGATGTGGTAAGCATAAACAAAGAATTCAAATGCCCTTACACATTGGGGGGCATGAGCATTCTTATGGATTGGGATTTAATCCTTGACAACAAATCAATGTTAACAACATCTCAAATAACACTTCAAAACATGATGAACCTGTGAAGGAATTTGACCAAGAAGTTCTTTTGCCTAAACTCCTTCATGCTAAGATGATTACTAGACCTAAATGCAAAAAGAAACATAGTCCACACTTGAAGACTCTTCCTTTTTGTTTATATCATAGATTTCATGATCACTCTACTAATGAATGTCAAGCTTTACATGATAAGATTAGGCAGCTCATTAATAGTAAGGTTATTTATATACTATGTGACAATGAGTTGTATTTCAATTATGTTTTCCCTAAATAATATCTATGTTCCTATTATGGAGCTCCACATTATCTAAACAATGTTAGCCTAATACTTGGGGGCTTGTTGTCTTGTATAGTGTTGTGAGCGACATAATAGGTCTCCTTCCATCCTTGTTCCTACACTTGGGGGACAAGGATGTCATTTCCTTCTATTTATCTTTCTGAGATTCACCTCTTTCCTTGGTTAAGTAGTATTTATCTATTATGTGATATCTAATCATACATGAAAATTTTGGTTTGCATTGAGGATCTTTGTCCTTGATCAAAACCTATTTCATTATTTCACATTGGGTTTCCATGGTGGATAAATCTCTCACCTTGGAAATTGAACAGTGTGCTATCCCTCACAAGGGTTACTTTTTCACTTCTTGCATGATATCTCTTTGCATTCATCCCTTCCATGGCCTCATAGGAGTTGTGACCTTCTTGGCTTGGACTGGGTGTTGTCTAAGGATATTGTCTTGATGCTGAAGAGGGCTTTATTCTTTTTTATTTTCTTTCCTTAACATGTCAAAATAGTATGTTTTTGCCATCTTAAGGAGGGGGGCATATATACGGCCTCCCTTGCTCTATTTTATGTATTTTTGTTCTAACCTTTTATTTTGCAGCATGCTAAATCTCAGAAGGTAATGCACATAAGTTGTTAAATCCTAAAGGGACACGCATTTCCAATTTCAAATATGCTAAATCTTCCGAAGGTAACGCACATAAGTTGCTAAATCCTGAGGAGACACATTTTTCAAAATTTTCAATATGCTAAATCTTGGATGGTAACACACATAAGTTGCTAAATCCTGAAAATACATGCATCTATATGCTAAATCTTCTAAGGGTAACGTACATAAGTTGCTAAATCCTGAGGAGATGCATTTTGTACTCCATGGTGATACAAGAAAGTGGATCCATGGGTACTTTATAAAAGTCGTCAGAAGATGCACTACATACATGCACAAAGCTGCCAGAAGGCACACAACATTATGGGGTGACTATCAAGTGTTTTCTTGGTGGGCCATCCTATCCTCTTTGTGGTTCACAGTGAGATACACACATCTTACTGGGCGAGCTAACCACTCCTCTCTTCCCTTTTCTATCTTCTTCTAGTGATGTCTCTCTTATTGCAATCTTGGAGTTGAGGAAGACTCGAGTCCCTGGGGGCTTGAGGATTCCTTTGTCCCTCTGATTTCAATAAGATTATCTTTTTCTTTATGATCTCCTTTACCAAGAGTTTGCATCGAGTCCATACTCTTGCTAAAGTGGGGGCTTAATGTATCATCTTAAAATGGAAGCACTTCCATGGTAAGAGCATTTAGCCCTCCGAGTAAGTGGTTTGGGGTCATGTCAAATGCCTTGAATGGATATTCAACTTGGATCTAGCTTTTCCCCCTGTTCTACCCCATTTTCCACTTCTTCCTAGCATTTTCTTAGCAATCTGGACTATGAATCTAAGGTTTTGGACCCTAAGGTCAAAGTCGACCTTATGAGGTCAAAGTTGACCTCGACCCTGACTAGGTCAGGATCGACCTCAACCCTGACCTAGTCAGGTTTGAGCTCGACCTTGACCCTAAGGTCTGGGATCTTCAGGGTTAGCCTCCGGTTGCGGGATTTCATCAAAAACTTATCTTTTCCCTCTTCGGGGCCACTATTTATCGGATTAAGCATCAAATTCTCAAATTAATATTTGAGGTGGACCTTTCTTGAGATTTGTATAGGATTCCTAATTTATTATTGGAGATTATCCTTTCTCGAGTTTTGTGCCTAATGCTCAAATTAACTTTGGGGTTGGCCTTACCTCAAATTTTGTGACAAAGATCTTAAATAATTATTTTATTTATATATTAAGGGTGGTCCCCTCCTAGATTTTTGTGTCAAGACTTTAATTTAATTTTCTTTCTATGTGCACCTCTCTAGAGTTTTGTGCCATGGGCCCTTAATTATTATTTTCTACGAAGCCCCTCTTGTGCCCTAGATCACTATAAAAAGGAGCCTTCCTCTCTCATTTACACATCACATCTCATCTCACAATCTCTCAAGCTCTCAAGTGCAAGAAAGCAAGAAGATCAATCATTCAAACATCTAATTCATCAAGGAGATCTATTAGTAGCCATTGAAGGATTCAAGCTCTATGGAGCTCTCTTGTTGAAGATTCCTCCATTTCTATTTCAAGCCTCTTCCTAGTTCAAGATCCATTCAAGATTGGTGTTAAAGATCTAAAGACAATTGATTGGAGACATCCTATATTTGATTCTACATTTATCCATTCTTGTGGATTCAAGGATTCGAATCGTCCACAAGGGTTTCAACTCAAGAAAGGTGAATTGTTCCATTTACTTTGTTTATTCCAGTAATTTCAATTCAATTTCAAGGTTAATTCCTAAATTGGGGTTTGACTGAGGCGAACAACCAAAAACCTTCTTTTTCTTGTAGGTATAGGTGCAGAACTTCAGATCTGAGAGTAGATTTGGATACCCTTTTCGCCGAACTTCCGACATCTATGAACAAAGTCAAAGTCGACCTTCATTTTCCTGAGGTCGTCATTGACCTTTTATGAGGGTCAAGGTCGACCTGATCTCATCTCGAAAAAAAATTTCTGTGTTTTGTAGATCTTGCAGTTTTGGTTGGGGAACATGGTAATCAACAGTTTTTGAAATCGTTTGATAGGGTTTTCAGCCAATTTCTTTTCGGAGGTAAGTACTTTTATTTCTTAATTTCAATATTAATCATCTACATTTACTTTCTATATCAATAAAATTTCATGTAAGTGTAAAATATTGGCTTTGGGATCTCTTTTATGTGCAAAATATTGTTCTAGGACCCCATACACTATTTTATCTATTACACATGATTTTTGTGATAATTTTGTCAAGAATTCATTTGTCCCTTCTATTTCTTGTACTTAGTTTAAGAATTGTGTTTCTTTTTCCATACATTTATTTTTTCTCACGCAACAATTCTATTGGGTGACATGTCACATACCCTGTCTAATATTAAAAGTTAGAGAGTATAAAAAACCAATTGATTGTATATTGTAGATTCCTTTCTAAATCATTCGAAATAAATAATCCAATGATATATTGATATATATATATATATATATATATATATATATATATATATCTTATTTTAACAAATATTTCATAAGATAATTTGAAATAAATAATCCAATGACAATTAAGTATATGAGAATGCAATTTTTATGCTCAACATTTTAGCTTTAACATTTTTTACTGTGTGCCTTTCCAACTTTGAGAGTTTTCCCAAGCTTAAGAAGCAATAGGCTGAGAACTGTGTTTCGTAGTAATTTACTTCTCGTGGATTATTTATTCTCTGGATATTCTTGGTTATTGTTGAAGGCCTTTGCAAAGACGTTGTGAGTTTTAATTTGATCTCAGTCAAAGATGTTTGGGGGCTTTTATTTCCCTTACTCCCAATTATTTTTCTCTTAAAGTCTGGAGTCTTTTATGGTAGCCACGACATGCCAACTCTCCTCATGTTAGGTGGTCGCACTTGGTTTTTAATTCCTTCCAATTTCTTCTCTTCTTCCAAATTTAGGAGCTATATTCTCTTCATTACAGTTTGACACAGAATATTATGATTTTTCTTGTTTGAAATCTATTAAGATTGGATCCGCTCATGGAGGGTAGTGCTTAATAATTGTAGTCTCTGAATTGTGATATCCATCCACTCAATATTTTTGGTGATTATGTATGCTTGTGGTACATGGTCAAGCCAGACCAACGCTTGACGCATATAACAAACCTTAATGATAATTTTGGAATGTGCATCATTTTTTAGAGAAACATATGAATTCTATAAATATCAACCATAGTGGGGAGGGCTTGGAGACGATCTGCCGAGTGATGCAGACTTAGTTAATTTATATTCTTTTGACTCTGTTATGCTATGTATTTTCTTGGGCACTTGAATTACTTACATCAAAATATATGATTGGAAGAACAAGTAATACATTGTAAATGTCAAATTATAATACATTGTGAATATTCTACATTAGGGAAATTTTTTATCAGTAATTGCGACTTATGCAGGGTTATCCCTTAAAACATCTTCACAATTTCTTTTTGATCAGATTGCAGCAGATGAAGCTGTTGTATACAGATGAAACTTAACTTAAGCATTTAAAAAAGATGTCAGTAAGTCATAGATTGGTGGTGTGGAGGAATAAGAACAGGCCTACCCACCAAAACCTCATCTCTCATCTTCCTCATGTTCAATTCTCTGTACTCCTGACAAAATGCACAGGACCAACAAAAACAATGCACTAGCCAATTTGGGAGGGGCTTCTCTGGGAGATGATATTTGTCCCTCAGTTTTGTTCTAAACCCAAATGAATAAATGCATCCCAAACAAGCAAACTGTTGCAGAATGTACCACACAACAGAAGCTGTGATGTCTGAAGTAAGCCCATTATCCATTTCCTCTGCTAATTTCCCAAACAAAATATAAGGGAAGAAGAATTCAAACAAGCAGGTGGGTACATCTTCCTCACAATGAGACAGCCCTGTACTGGATCCATGGGCAGAACTGGATCCATGTACTGTTGCTAAGAATTGCCTTCACTATTATATTGCAGATTGTGACAATCAAGGGATCCATGTACTCCTGATCACAAAATACTCGAGCCAGCTAATATTAGAAGTTCGTAGCTTGGAAATCATATTAGCTTCGTAGCTTTTTGTTTTAAACGCTAACGGTCTTACTTTTTGTTTTAAATGCTTTTTTTCTTTTTTTCTTGTTTCAGCAAACTTATTTATGGGCCATTGATTTATTTTTTTTCTCTGTACTTATTTTTTCCCCAATTTCTCAGGTTTTAGGTGTGCCATTCCTCAATCCCAAAAATGGTGTATTATTTTTCTATGTACTTGTTTTCCCCGAATTTCTCTATACTTGTGCCACTCTGTCAGTGCATCAAAGCTGTGAGTTCGGCTGTTTACGCTTAATGCCAGAAATGGTAGGTTGAGAGGACAACAAGTATGTGATTGAAGTTGTTTACCCTTTGACTGAACGTCCCCTGCGTAGAAGGAAAGACTTTTCTTATGCCAAGCTAAAGGAATTGGTGACACAACATTCATTGCATTGAAGCTGGTAATGCATTGGCGATGTAGCCATTCATGGCTGCTAATAACAATGCCAACGCCTGTGATGAATGGAAGCCATTACTCGAACTTCTCTACAATTAATACAGTTAACACGGCCAAGGTAAAACAAACCCACTTCTCTAAGCAGCATTCTTTTTTTTATATCATTGATCAAAATATGCCTAAAAACGTGTCTAGAAGGTAGCACCCAAATGTTAGAAAAGGTAAAAGAAATTACTCACAGCAGTACCCAATACCCAGATGTGAGAAGGAAAAAGAAATTACTCACTGCCATACCCAAATTCAAATTTGAAGGATTCTTGATCTTCAAACTAGGGATTCTTGATATAGTCGTACCTAGATTTCTATTTGAAGGATTCTTGATTATTTAATTTAATGGGATGGGACTTCGGTTGAAGGAAGCCGACTGCAGGACTTCTCTGTGACAATCTTTCATCCTTCAAACACATTCCCAAACTCACCCCCTGAATTGCCAAATCAAAATCATTTTTGGACCTTCTTGGATTTGCCCAAACTCATCAAAAGAAGGCCCAAAAAGCCCTCTACTAAAATCTTTAAAGGGATTCAAGCCCTCTGCTGCTGCTTTCTCTAAAGTTTGATTCCTCCATAACAAGATTCTTTCGCAGTTTGGTGAGTTTGAAATTGGCCTGTTGAGTCTGAAATTCATTTACGGTTGTTCAAGAGAATCCAACAAACACGATGGCTACTTTATCTGGCGGCACTGGTTTGTAATTAAATTTGTATCTGTCTTTTTCTTTGCCAACTTCTCCCTCTCCCTGCGCTTCTTCACTGTTAGGAATCTTAATCTGTCAGTGGTGACCGCTACAAAAAATGTGATTAGGAATCTTAAGTAGTTGGGGAAATGCTTCTTTTCTTAATTTGGTAAGTCCCATTTTACATTCTCCCTCTTATGAATACAGGCCCAGATAAAAATGCATTCAATTGTGTACCAATTACAGCCTGGCCCTATAAACATTTTTTTGAATTGGGTATCTCTTTAATGGAGTTTTCAACTCCATGTTACCTGTCAACCTTAAATCTCCAACGAATGCGAAGTAATTGGTCTGAGCATACTACAGTATAACCAATTTATTCTGACACATTTGATTCAGTGAATTAGACACACCTAAAATATAATAATATGATATGATCTTCGTAGCTCTGCATATATTTCTCTTGTGAATTGAAGCATTGTTGGCCTTCTGATGTTTAATGTCAATTCCCTACTGGACTACAGAATAATTTACATTTGGATTCTCTATATCTCCAATCTTGCCCGTCAACTCAGGGAATGTAGTAATGATCAATCCTTACTAAAATGTTTCAATTATATTTGCATTTAGTAATCATTTCATCACAAAGTCATGAATTTCTGATACCCTTACTCTTGAATATATTATTACATTTTTGCATGAAAATGATCTGAGTGGATTAGTTCTTGTGCCTTGTCTATGCAGCGAGAAAACAAAGATCTTCAATCAAAGTCCTTAATAACATTTTTTGTTGAGAGTCTGATTGCATATATTTTGTGCAATACAGATTAATTAGTGTTTGGCTTAAACTTTGGCATTCACTTATATTTTATTCAATTTGTATGTTTAAAATTGAATTTACTTTTATTTCTTTTTTTATATATTGAAAATAACTTTGGAATTAACTTATTTATTTGAACTTTGGAGTCCACTTTGTTTAGTGTATTCCACCTTGGTATCTACTTATTGTTTATGTGAAGTGTGTGACAATTAGATTTTAGTCTTTTATATGTACTTATTTGATTTAACTTTGACATTCACTTGGATTTGAGACACTTATTGTGTGTGTGTGTGTGTGAGAAAGAGGGGAAGTGAGGGGGAAGGGAAGTGAGAGGGAGGATGGAGGGGTAGTGAGAGGGGTAGAGGGAGAGGGAGGAGGGAGAGGGAGAGGAAGGGGGGGAGGGGGAGTGAGGGGGAGGGGGAGTGAGAGGGAGAGAAGGAGGAGGGATGGGGAGAGAGGGAGAGGGAGTGAGAAGGGGTGGGGAAGTGAGAGGGAAGGAAGTCAGAGAAGGAGAAGGGGAGGGGGAGGGGCAGGGAGAGAAGGGAGGGAGGGAGTGGGAGGAGGAGTGAGAAGGGGAGGGGGATGGAGGAGGAGTGACGGGGAGGGAAGTGACAGGGGAGAGGGAGGGTGGGGGAAGGGGAGGGGGAGAGGAAGTTAGAGGGGAGAGGGAGAGGGAGAGAGGGAGAGGGAGTGCGAGGGGGAATGAGAGGGGGAGAGGGAGAGGGAGAGGGAGTGGGAGGGAGGGGGAGTGGGAAGGGGTGGGGAAGTGAGAGGGAGGGGAGTGAGAGAAGGAGAAGGAGAGGGAGAGGAGGAGGGGGATGGGGAGAAGGGAGCGAGAGGGAGGGGGACAGAGAAAGAGGGAACAAGGGAGAGGGACGGAGGGAGGGGGAGGGGGAGGGAAGAGGGAGAGGGGAGGGGAAGTGAGGGAGAGGGAGGGAGTAGGAGGGGGGATTGGGAGGGGGGAGAGGGAGAGAGGGAAGAAGAGAGAGGGGTGTGCGTGTGTGTGTTTGTGAGAGAGAGAGAGAGAGGGAGAGAGGGGGGATTGAGAGGGAAAGAGAGTGGGAAGGGGTGGGGAAGTGAGAGGGAGAGGAAGGGAGGGAGGGAGGGGGGGTGAGAGAAGGAGAGGGGGAGGAGGGAGGGAGTGGGAGGTGAAGTGAGAGGGGGAGAGGAAGAGGAAGAGGGAGGGGGAGAGAGAATAAAGGGAGAGGGAGAGGGAGAGGAGGGAGGGAAGGAGTGGGAGGGGGAGGGAGAGTGAGGGTGAGGGGGAGAGGAAGAGGAGGAGGGGGCAGGTGGGAGGGGGAGAGGGGGAGAGGGAGAGGGAGAGGGAGAGGGAGGGAGGAGCAGGGAGAGAGGGAGGGAGAAGGAGGGGGAGGGATAGGGATAGCGAGAGGGAGAGGGAGAGGGAGAGGGAGAGAGGGGGAGAGGGAGAGGGAGAGGGAGGGGGAGAGAAGGAGAGGGAGATTTAGGGAGAGAGGGGGAGAGGGAGTAGGAGAGGGTGTAGGGGTGAGAGGGGGACAGTGAGGAGGGAAGTGGGGGGAGGGGAAGGGAGGGGAAAGGGAAAGGGGAAGGGGAGGGGGAGGGGAAGTAAGTGGGGGGAGAGGGAGGGGGGGAGGGAGAGGGAGTGGAGTGGGAGGAGGGAGTGGGAGTGATAGGGAGAGGGGGCAGAGGGAGAGGGAGAAGGAGGGGGAGGGGAGTTGATGGGGGGGAGGAGGGAGAGGGAGGAGGAGGGGAAGAAGGAGAGGGAGGGGAAGGAGGGAGTGGGAGTGATAGTGAGAGGGGGGCAGAGGGAGAGGGAGAAGGAGGGGGGGAAGGGGGGAGTGTGAGGGAGAGGGAGATGGAGAGGGAGGGGGAGATAGAGGAGAGGAGAGGAGAGGAGAGGAGAAGAGGGAGGGGGAGGGGAGGGGAAGGAAAGAGAGGGGGAGGGGAGGGGAGGGGGAGTCAGAGGGAGGATGAGGGGGTGAGAGAGAGACGGGGAAGGGGAGGGAGAGGAGGAGTGAGAAGGGGAGGGGGGAGTGAGACGGGGAGAGGGAAGAAGAGAGGGAAGGAATAAGAGAGGGGGAGAGGGAGGGAGGGGGAGAGGGAGGGAGGATGAGATGGTGAGAGGGAGGGAGGGGGAGGGAGAGGGAGGTAGGATGAGATGGTGAGAGGGAGGGAGGGGGAGGGAGAGGGAGAGGGAGAGGGAGAGGGAGAAGGAGGGTGAGAGGGAGAGGAAGGGGGACAAGTGAAGAGATGGATGGCGAGGCATAGGGGGATGGGCAGTGAGAGGGAGTAGGGGGGATTGGAAGTGAGAGGGATATGGAGAGGGAGAGGGAGAGGGAGAGGGAGAGGGAGAGGGCGAGGAGGATGGAGAGGAGGAGGGGAGTGAAAGGGAGAGGGAGGAGGGGGAGAGGGAGGGGGAGGGGGATGGAAGAAGAGAGGGGGAATGGGGGGACAGAAGAAGAGATGGATGATGAGGGGGCAAGAGAGAGAGAGAGGGAGGGAGGGAGGGAGGGAGGGAGACAAAGGGGGAGGGGGAGTGAGAAGGAGAGGGAGAGGGAGAGGGAGAGGGAGAGGGAGGGAGAGGGGGAGATGGAGAGGGGGAGGGGGATAAGGGAGGGGAGTTGAGGGGGAGATGGAGAGGGTGAGGGAGGAGGAGGGGGAGAGGGAGAGTGAGAGGAGAAGGGGGGGAGAGGAGAAGGGAAAGGAGGTGAGGGTGAGAGGTAGAGGGAGTGGGAAGGCATGGGAGAGAGAGAGAGAGAGAGAGAGAGAGAGAGAGAGAGTAAAATATCATAGATAGGAATAAAATAAGGTTTAATTGATGAAATATCCATTTTATACAACAAATCAATACTACACATATTAAGACCATATCCATTATTAACTAAAGTTCTTTGAATAATATTACCATTGATAAGGAAAAAAATCATAAGGGAATCATGTTGATCTTGAATTTCTTTAGGAGGCAACTCATCTTGAGAAAACATAATTTGGTCTTTTTTTTTTGGTCACATTCATGCATTCTAATATGGAAATTATATTAGCTTGTACAAGATATGGAAAAATCTTGTTTCTCAAGGCTTCTTGCAATTCTTCATGATATGTACATGAATTTTGAAGAAGCTCCCAAAGAGATATCTTGGTAGGAGTAGCATAGAGTTGTTCTACTAAATCACACTCATTTTAAATATTTTGAGGAAGATGGGGTGTACAAGGAAGCACTGGTTGAGAAGTATGAAGAGATGGAGGAACAAGCAAACTTGTAGGTTGTCTATTATTTCTTGTGTTATAAGTGTGATCAGCCACATTATAATTAGGTTGTTGATCACCTTTCACAACAACAATTAGTTTATTTGAGTGGGAAGGGTATCTTGATGAAGATGAGCAACAACCTTAGGTTTTTAAATACCCAAAACATTGACTTGATCAAGCTCTTGATTGTTTATAGTTTTATCACTTGAAGAGAGACCATCAAGGAAAGAAGTAATGATATTATCCTGTTCTTCTAAGGTATCCTAATAAGTAAGATTGTTTAGAATGGGGATTAGGGACTTCCATCAATGCTCCATCTCTAAAAGGGATGCCAAATAAATGTAAGGTGATGTTAAGAAAGGATTCTATAATTTCCTCCTCTTGCTCCAAAATATCATCATAAAGGGGGTGCATCTTAAGAGAAGGTTCATCATTCATTAAGGATTCATTGGTAAAGGTAAAGTCATTAAGATGAATATAACGTAAAGTATCCTCAAGGGAATGAACAATCATATAAATTTCTTCTACTGTAATGTCATTATCTATCATCGAGGCACCCTCTTGGGAGAGATGCATATCAAGAGAACAATCAACATTGTCTTATAATGGTTCATCCCAAATAGGGAGATTATTGAGAAAAGAATTATTACCTTTCCTCAATATGTGCTCATAAGAAGGAGGATCCTTAGGAGATAAAAATGAAATTAAGATTATAGAAGATATTCATGATGAACAAACCAACATGACATGTGCAAAATGTATGGTACTATATGTATATTTTCCAATGCAACTGTATAAACAAGAAATGAAAGGATCTATATGAAATGCAATGATTAATAACTAATTTGCATGAAATAAATATTTTTTTCTTTTATTTCTCTAAATGAAATGAGAGACAACAATATGAATTTTTTATGTCCATTTTTTTTCTTGAAAATGAAATCATAAAATGAAACAATGTAATACAGACAAATAAGATCTAAGAACCAAATCAAAAGTGAAAATGTTATGATTCTAGTTCACCAAAAGGTACAATAGAAAAATCAAAGAGATGAAAATAGGTTAGCTCACCTCTCCTTTCCAAGATTGCACATTTGGAAGGAAAATGCCCCCAATAGGATCATGAGGTGACTCAAAGGATAAATGGGGACAATGGTTACTTATCTAAATATGTAATTTTGAAATGGAAAAGGATAATAAATATAGAAATTCAAATTAGGAAATATTTAGATGAATCAAGAAATGAAATAGGAAATAAGAAACTTTAGATCTGTTGGAAATCTGAAATGGGAAAGTGAGTTACTAAGGGGGGGGTGAATTAGTTATCACAATACTTATATATACTTTGAAACTAATTCCACATTTATACCATAAACATAGATTTCAATACTAAAATAGATCTAACATCCTAATCTCATCCATCAAATGAAACACATAACACACAAATTTGGTAACCCAAAAACCCTTGAAAGGTAAAACTAGCGTGGGTATGACACCCACAAATCTTCACTACTATAGTATTAAAGTGTTTTTGTTAGGGCTACAATGATTGATCACTTCAGATGATCTACTCTATGAGGGGATTGCCCTATTAAGAGCTGACAGACTTGTACAATCTACCTTGAATAAAGGATTTAAAACTTATAGCTAAGTAAGCACTCGGTTAACATATTTATGAAGGCCTATTAGGACCACTATGTTAAGAGATTTACCCTGATTCACCTGCCAAAATGTATCAGTACTTGATACTTTGGTTTGTACTGTAAATGTTGATTACAGATCTTCTCTTTCCTATATTTATCTGATCTCAAAATCAAATGTAGCTATGTTTTTTCATTCACTACTCTACTCGATCACTCTTTCTAATCTCTGCATCTAACAATCAAAATATTTCTTTGCCCCAAATACAAGAGATCTTCTCTTTCTCTTTTCTTACTATATTTTAGGGTTTTAATATCACCTTATATAAACATTTGATCAAGCTTCTAGATCAAGATCAACAATCTAGATTCATCACTTATGCTACTTAAGCATTCTCTTTTTCTGATAAGTTACATGGCTTGCATAGGGATTAATGACAAGAAATACAAAGCATAATCATCTCCTTGATTCTCTCCTTAATCATTAAATCTCACTGATGAAGGGTGCTCCCCTTAATACCACAAACACATAATAGAAATAGAGAAACAACAACAATATGTAAGAACAAAAAATGGGCTTCTTATTATCTCCACAAATGTGGAATTACAAAATTTCAAAATTACAATATGCAAAGCCTCGTGGGAATTCCCTTACAATATTCTATAGGACAAAGCTTCGAATCAATACCTAGATCTACTACCTAGAACTGCCCTAGACAACACTACGGGCTTTCTTTATATAGGCATTTTCCACCACCCGAGAAGGTTCCATAAATTTAGCTCTTAGGGCCGACCAAACTTAGAATTATTTTATTTTTCAATTTATTACATCAAAGTCAGCTCAAAATAACTTTGGAAACTTGAACAAAAATTTTGAAAGAAAATTATTTTCTGCCATTTTAGGTGGCCCGACTTCTAGAGACCATAAGTCATCACCAGTTGACCCGATTGATTATTATAACCCCATTTTGAAAAGGCCACAAAGTGCTCTATAGGATTGACTCATGCAAGCACCTGTCACCCAAATTTTTGACCTCATTCGAGGCCTCTAAAGCCTTCAAAATTGAGTTCAAAGTTTCATTACCCTGCTGCCAATACCGAAAATCTTCAATATTTTTAAAACTAGACTTGATCTAGCCATGAAACTTTACTAGCAGGCTGATATGACAGATGAACCTCCACATGTAAAATCAAAACATTCCAAGATTGTATGACCAACTTACTAAAAATAGCAATTTTTCATAAATAGCAGCTTTGCACAAGATAGCCCTTAATGAATACAAAAATAGAAATATTTTTGGGTGATGCAAGATTGTTCTTACACCCAGGATGCTCCTGCATCAGACACTCGAGGTAATTTGAGAAGTGACCCCATCACGTCTCAGGTGTATAGAGGAAAACCAAGGTGGTTAACCTCCTCCTTTGTCAACCATGATGAATCTTCAACAGGTCATCCTTTCCACTTGACCAGATATTCTTCATATGTCATGTTCCTTGTGCTTCTACCAACATGACTATCTAGTATGTCTTCAATCTCCTTGATATCTGAATTGGTTGCTAGAATACTCCACTGTGCTGCTGTAACCTCATTTTCAACACCTCCTTCATGATATTCTGTCAAATCTAAAACATTAAATATTGGTGGAATATTCAGCTCAGTAGGCAACTTAACCTCATATGCATTTCCTGAATTATGCTTCTTTAGTATCTTACATGGCCTAAACTTCTTCATTTCAATTTGTTATATGTACCAACTGGAAATCACTCCTTCTGCAAATGAACCCTGACTTCATCTCCAACTTGAAATTCCTTATGCCTCCTTTTCACATCTACCTTAGCCTTATACTGCACATTCATCTTGATAATATGCTTCCTCACCTCCTCATGGATGTTCTTCAAGTTTTCTGCAAAATTCTCAGCTTCAGCACTACTTATTTCTCCTTTATCTATCTTTCTCAACTCAGATGCATTTCTTGGACTACTCCCATATATAATCTGGAATGGTGATTTACCAGTGCTCCTATTGATAGAATTATTATATGCAAATTCTACTTGTGGTAAAATCAAATCCCATCTTGTTGGCTTATCTCCAACCAAACATCTCAGCAAATTTCCCAAACTCCTATTCACCACCTCTGTCTATCCATCAATCTGTGGATGATGTGATGAACTAAACTTCAAATTTGTCTTCAACTTCTTCTACAATGTACGCTAGAAATATCCAACGAACTTAGTGTCCCTATCTAAAACTATACTCTTTGGCAAACCATGTAGTCTCACCACTTCTCTGAAAAATAATTCTGCTACATGAACAACATCATTAGTCTTCTTGCAAGGAATAAAATGTGTCATCTTTGAAAATCTTTCAACTACCACAAAAATTGAATCATGTCCCCACTGTGTCCTTGGTAAACCAAGAACAAAGTCCATACTGATATCCTCCCAAGGCTTCTTTGGTACAGGTAATGGCTAATACAACCCTCTATTTTGCTTCACTCCTTTCGTCATCTGACATACTCTGCAACTCTGTACAAACTTTTTGACATCTTGCTGCAACTGTGGCCAATAATAATTCTCACTAACCAAAGCAAGGGTTTTGTCACGACCAAAATGTCTGGCCAATCCTTTGCTATGCTTCTCCTTGATGAGATTCTCCCTCATAGAACTTCATGGAATGCACAACTGACTCCCTCTAAATAGCATATCATCCAGGATGATATAATCTAGCCACTTCATTCTGTCGAGAGTAACAGGTTGTTTACAAGCTTTCCAAGCTTCACCAAAATCAAGATCCCCTCAATACAAATTCTTGAGTACCTTGAACCCAACCACTTCAATCTACATTTTTGTCAGCAATAGTTCCCTTCTACTAAGAGCATCTGCAACCCTACTAGACTTTCCACTCCCGTGTTTCAAAACAAATGTATAACTCTACAAAAACTCAACCCATCTCAAATGCCTTTGATTCAACTTTCCTTGACTATTCAAATATTGCAAAGCTTGATGATCAGTATACAAAACAAACTCCTTAGGAAGTAGATAGTGTCTCCACTTCTTCAATGCCTGAACTATACCATAAAATTCTTGATCATAAATAGAATACTTTCTCTTGGCATCATTTAACTTCTCACTGAAATAAGCAATAGGTTTACCTTCTTGGCTCATAACAACTCCTATTGCAGTACTACTAGCATCACAGTCTACTTGAAACACCTTATTAAAATATAGAGGTGCTAAAATAAGTTATTCTGTAACTTTTTGTTTCAACAATTGAAAACTCTTTTCTGCCCCATTAGTCCACTTAAACTCTTTTCTATCCCCTCTCATTATTTCAATCAAGGGTCCATAAATACTGCTAAAATTTCTGATAAATTTTTTGTAAAAACTAGCCAAACCATGAAAAGATCTTACCTCAGTAGCACTCCTTGGAGTAGGCCATTTGAGGATAGCCTATACCTTCTCTGGGTCTATTTTTAGACCTTTTGTTGAAACTACAAATCTCAAATACACTAACTCTTTCTTCACAAAACTGCACTTCTTCAAATTAATCAACAATTTCTCATCTCTTAACTTCTCAAACACCATAAGAATATGCATCACATGCTCTTCCAATGTCTTACTAAAGATCAAAATATCATCTAGGTACACAATGACAAAATTACCCAAAAATTTTTTAAGAACCTCATTCATGAGCCGCATGAAAGTGCTTGGTGCATTGGTTAGCCCAAAAGGCATGACTAATCACTCATACAGTCCTTTCTTTGTCTTGAAGGCAGTCTTCCATTCATCTCCTTCTCTAATCTGAATTTGGTGATATCCACTCTTTAGATCTATCTTTGAGAAATACGCAGCTCCACTCAAACAATCCATAATATCATCCATTCATGGCAATGGAAACCTATACTTGATTGTGATCTTGTTTATTGCTCTGGAATCTGTACACATCCTCCATTCTCCATTTTTCTTTGGTGCTAATACTGCTGGGATAACATAGGGACTCAGACTCTTTCAAATCAACCCCTTCTACAACAACTCATGTACTTGTCTATTCAACTCTTCACTTTCTGCTGGTGTCATTCTATGTGCTGCCTTGTTTGGAAAACTGGCTCCTGGAATCAAATCCATCTAATGAATGATCTTCTTTATCGATGGTAATCTATTAGGTACATTATCAGATACAATATCCTAAAACTCATTCAACAAATTTGCAACCTCTACAGGTACATCCTCTATTTCCTCTTTACCAGCTTTTGGAATTAAAGAAAAACACACATGCTCATGCCTCATACCATCTAGGAATTTTCTTCCATCAACAAATGTTATTCCTGCATTACCACATACCTTTTCTTCAGTCTCCTTGAATGGCTTTAGCTTATGTCACACTCCATTCTTTGTCAGGGAATAGGTATTCGCACGACCATCATGTACAACACATCTGTCAAATTGCCACGGTCTACCCAACAACATATGACATGCATCCATAGATATAATATGACATAGTACCTCATCTTGGTACCCACCAATCTTGAACTTTACCAGGCACTGTTCACTAACCATGACCTTGTGGTCATCCTGCACCCAGGCAATCCGATATGGATGTGGGTGTTTCTGTCTCTTGAGCTTCAACTTTGTCACAATCTCTTCTGACACCAAATTGTCAGTGCTTCCACTATCGATAATCACATCACAAAATTTACCCTCACACTTGCATCTAGTGTGAAACAGGCTCCTCCTTTGTTTAGGTTCATTCTCACCACTCAGCAAGACTCTTCTATTTATCAGCATTTCTCCTCTTTCAACATCTTCAGAATTTGATGATCTGGCATCTTCATCTACATGTGCAACTTGAGCCTGGCCTTCATTTCTCTTATCTATCCTTCCTTGGTGGTGAGGACATTCAAATTCCCTATGACCTTCTTCTCCATAGTGAAAACATGTTCCATGGAAGCCTCCTCTTCCTGAACCTTGTCCTCTTCCTCTTCCTCTCTGATCTCTATTGTTCTGATCTTGGAAATGATTGGAATTGTTTCCTCTCTGATTTTGACTACTACTGGCCTCATCCTTCTTTTTCAAATCTTCATTTCACCCTCCATATGACCATCCACTAGATCATCCACTGTGACCTCTTCTATTTTGTCTGCTCTCGAACTTCTTGTTCAGCTTTTCTTCTACTTTTAGGGCAAGCTGGTATGCCTCTTCAATACTATTCATTCGAACCAGATTTAGCTCCTCCTGAATGCTCGGCCTCAACCCATTAAGGTAATGGGCAAATTTCTCCTTATCCACTTCTGTATGGCCTATTCTGATGAGGATTCGATAGAACTCCTCTATATACTCCTGAACAGATCTATATACTCCTGAACAAATCTTCCTACTTGCTTCAAACTTTGCATCTTCTTCAGTAGGTCAAGCTCATAATCAACAGGAATGAACTGTTGCTTCAATTTATCCACCATCTGATCCCATCTTGTGGTTTTATCCTTTCCTCTTCTATTTTGCTCCAATTGAATATCTTTCCACCAGATCTTTGCATGACCCTTCAGTCTAGCCTTTGTGAATTTGACCCTATCAAGATCCTCAATATCTTCATACTCAAAATATTCTTCACATTCATTGATCCAGTCGATCAATTCTTGTAGGTTAAGATTTCCAAAAAATGTTGGAACCTCGATCTTAGGTCTTTTCCTGATCTTGGAAATGGCCCGAAAAAGCCTTTCTTCTTCTTGATTCAAAATTTTGCCTTCTTTTTTATCATCATTTCCTTCTTTGGCTTCATCCTCACTTTCATATCTGACATTAAGATTCATTCCTCTATGAATCTCTTCTTGCAATGCTCGCACTTGTCTCTGGAGCACTCTAACCTCAAGTGTTACAACACCAGCTCTTCCACCACATTCCCATCATGGATGCATTTTCATGATGCGCGCTAAAACCCTAACCACGGTCCTGGTGCAAATTGCCTCATAGTCAGAAATTTATTTACACACTCAGGAACTCTTACTCTGATACCACTTGATGAAGGGTGCTCCCCTTAATACCACAAACACATAACAAAAATAGAGAAACAACAACAATATGCAAGAATAAAAAATGGGCTTCTTATTATCTCCACAAATGTGGAATTACAAACTTTTAGAATTATAATATGCAAAGCCTCATGGGCATTCGCTTAGAATATTCTGTAGGACAAAGCCTCAAATCAATACCTAGATCTACTACCCAGAACTACCCTAGACAACACTACAGGCCTTCTTTATATAGGCATTTTCCACCGCCCGAGAAGGTTCCAAAAATTTAGCCCTTAGGGCCGACCAAACTTAGAATTATTTTATTTTTTAATTTATTACATCAAAGTCGGCTCAAAATAACTTTTGAAACCTAAACAAAAATTTTGAAGGAAAATTATTTTTTGCCATTTCAGGTGGCCCGACTTTCGGAGACCGTAAGTCATCACCAGTTGACTCGATTGATTATTATAACCCCATTTTGAAAAGGCCACAAAGCACTCTACAAGCTTGACTTGCGCAAGCGCCTATCACCCAAATTTTCAACCCCATCCAGGGCCTCAAAAGCCTTCAAAACTGAGTTCAAAGTTTTTGTACCCTTTTGCCAATACCAAAAATCTTCAATATCTTCAAAACTAGACCTGATCTAGCCATGAAACTTTACTAGCAAGCTGATATGACTGAGATGAACCTCCACATGTAAAATCAGAACATTTCAAGATCATATGACCAACTTACTAAAAATAGAAAGTTTCCATAAATAGCAGCTCTGCACAAGATAGCCCTTAATGAATACAAAAATAGAAATATTTTTGGGTGATGCAAGATTGTTCTTACACCCAGGATGCTCCTGCATCACTCACATAGAAGTTGGCCAAAATGGTTTAGCTAGGTATTTGTGCCATTACAAACACATATGTCAAAACTGGCTTGCTCGACATATGAAGTCTCTGATGCTTAGTCAAAACTATTCTTCATATATTGGTGCTCGACACTGACTCTTCTATATAACTTGGCATAAACTGCTCGGTAACTACTGAAGTACTTGATGACCTCTGACTTGCTTGATAGTAACTACTGCTTGGTAACTATATAGAATACAAGTCTATACATGACTCAACCTTAATAAGATGGCTCAGTCATAGTGATGACCGACCAACATTGCCTTGAAAATGACTAAGTGTTAGATACTAATAGACAACATAACATAGGGATCAACAATCTCCCCCTTTGACATTAGTGGAAAAAACACTTTGTCATGACTTTTACATTGTATAACCAAAATAGTACTTAGTACTTGAGTACTCCCACTAACACTGTGACTTGATCTTCAAAAAAATATACTATATATACATGACTCTTGACATACAATGAATATATTACTTTACAAAATAGTATGTCATACCTTTCTATTCTATATCTCTTCTTTAATGATCATTGTATATACATGAGTGCATGACTCATTTCCTCCTTTGACCATGACATATCTACTATTTCCCCCTTGTTTTTGTTACTTGAAGCTGCTGGGGTGTAGGGGTAAGGAAATACTTATCCAAAAATGGTTTTTGGAGCTACAAAATCATTGCTAAGGCATTATCCCATCCGGATCTCATAGACTCCAAAACCTATATCTTGATCTCTAGTTGGGTAGCTAGATCAACCAAACTCTCAGAAATAGAGAGATGAGGATCTCTCTATACTAACTCATTTGTCAATGTCAATTCTCTCTCTAGATGAGGTGTTAACATTATTTGTATTGAGATTAGTTTGGTTCTTATTCGTCCATGATGAGTCATCAACTTAGCTAATCTGCCTTGTGCATGAAGTAAGCATGTGAAATGAATGGAGCTGGAACTTGCATCCATGCTCAGTGAATGTCCAGTAGACTTTAAATCTAATTTCAGCTTGTCAATCAATTCTTGATTACCTTTAGTGAATGTTTCAACATTGCATAGTTTCTTTACAAAGAATGAACATTCTATACATTTTCTTCCAAGTTATTCACTAAATCAAAAAGTTCTACCTTTTTTATTTCTATCTCATTTGAGACCCTTTCAAGTAACTTTGTCTCAAACTTTCTTTCTGACCACTGCATGAGCTTTTCATTAGCTTCACTATCAACACTATTCAACTTTTTAACAATATGAACCAATTATTCCAGAGTAAGTGAAGTCTCATTCACATCATCCAATTTAAAAGCGTCTACAAATATACCTTTGATTTCACATAGTACCTTCTTTTGTTGATGTTCTCTCCTTAGCTCCTCTTTCTCAATAATGAATCTCATGTCTCTTTAAATAGATGTCATAAACCATTTTCTTCTCATCCATTATACTTTGCCTCTTAATCTCCATCATTCCATTTTCTGCTTCAAACTTCCTCGACAGTTGTTTCAATAACATGTTTCATCCTTCTCCATTCAATAAATCTTGAATTTTGTTAGTCATTAGATCATTATAAAAAAATCTATCATTTACCTTAAAATCATAAGCAATTTGTCAGCTCATCAATTCAGTTGGTTGTAATAAACTTTATTGTTCCTCTTCACTCGCTCAATACCAAAATGTATCAGTGAATTCTAACTCGATTATTACTATTACTTGGTATACACTACACTGACTCGGTGTATATTGAAATCTTCAATTATAGACCACATTAACTTGTTCAGTTCTGATCTTTAATGCATAAAAAATTCATGTAATACAATCAATTCAAAAACATGATGTCATGGACTAATTAATAAGTTACCCAATATATACCTTAGTCACATCTTTCACATCCATCTCATCTCATGTAGATATTTCATTTCTTTATCATTTTGCTTCTGCAGATGTTGTAACTATCATGATAAGTACAATCAAGATTAGTTGACATCAACAAAAATACATATTGACTGATTTAATTTCCTTACATATCACTTTAGTAACTTGGTGATCTCTAATCAGTGTCTTTCATTTGTCCATTTAGTCATCAACGTATTCAATTAGTCATAGACTATCAATGTCTCCCTTTCGCATTGAAGGAAACACAATATGAAATATGTCATAGAATACCAAACATTTTTACTACAAATCTATAGATAAATGTTGTAGCTTGGTAATCTCTCCCTAGCTTGATCATTTAATATGTTTAATCGCTACATAGAATCTCAGGATTTTAGGTAGACTCTCCCAGCAAATTTGATCTTCTTCTTCCTTTCAGGTACTTCTTTGATTCTCTCTCCCACTAGATAGATATTAGACTTTCTCTCCCTTCTTTTTGTTCTCTCTAATTGATATTTCATATGAATCTTTCTCTCCCATTGAAAACAATGCCAAAAAGAGTCAACAACTCTATAGTAGCCAAAAATATCTATTGTTCGGTTCAGATCAAGTACCATCATGTACCGATAGGCAGTGGTCTTTGTTCAAGCTTTTACAACCTTAGGAAACCTAAAGTGTGAACAATATGCATCAACATCAATTTGATATTGTGATAAAATATAGGTTGATGCAACCTCCTAATCACCTTAGTGACCGATAGATAGGGGGTGGACCCCTAGTCTAGTCCTCAAGTACTCAAATGTAGCCTTTGGTAAGGGTTTAGTAAGTATGTCTACAAGTTTTTCTTTAGATTTCATAAAATCTAGTTTTACTTTCTTTTCTATACTTGTTCCCTCAGATAGTGATACTTAATAGATATAATATACTTTGTCTTAGAATGCATCATTTGACTCTTAGAAATTTTTATAGAACTTGTTTTGTCACAATATATAATCACTGGATCAGTGATCTCTTCATTCATTCCTTTCAATAGTTGTTTTATCCATGCAATGTTTGAACAATTAGCAGTAGCAGCAACATATTCTGATTCAATAGTAGACTGATAAATGCATGCATGTTTCTTACTTATCCAAGTAACTAACCTTTCTCCCAATAATATTGCTCCATCAGTAGTACTCTTCTGGTCATCTATATTTCCAGCCCAATCTGCATCGGTGTAAACCTGTAGTTCAAAATTGCCTTATTTCTTGTACCATAAACCACAATTCTCTATGTTCTTCAAGTATCTCAGAATCCTCTTACTATTGTAGTCAAATGTGTTTCCTTAAGATTAGCAGAACATCTTGCTACAATCCCAACAACATGTGCAATATCAAGTCTACTATGCACAACATACATTAGTTTTCCAATCATTGATCTATATACTGTCCGATTTACCTTGGTTGACTGGTCATCTTTTTTCAATTTGCATCTTGTGACCATCAGTGTACCCACTGGTTTTGAATCTTCCATTCTAAAAGTCTTCAATACTTCTTTAATGTACTTTGATTGTGTAATGAATATCCCTTCACTTTGTTGTAGAATTTGCAAACCAAGAAAAAATCTAATTTCTCCAAACATTGACATTTCAAATTCCTTCCTCATTTCATCAGCAAATGATTTGCAAAGATTAGATCATTTCCTCCAAAAATGATATCATCAACAAAAATTTTAGCAATAATAATCTTGTCATCAGTTCCATCTTTCAAATATAAATTTCTATTCTCACTTGTTCTAACAAATCCAATACTAATAAGATATGAATGCAGTCTTTCATACCATGTTGTCGGTACTTGTTTTATTCCATACAGTGCTTTGTGCAACTTGCATACCATGTTCTTCTTAGTTTGATCAGCAAAACCTTCAAGTTGTTCTATGTAAACCTCTTCCTCAAGTATCCCATTCAGAAATGCAAATTTACCATCCATCTGATATACTTTAAATCATTTATGTGTAGCATATTCAAGTAATATTCTAACTCCTTCAAGTCTTTCCATTGGTGTAAAAGTTTCACCATAATTAATTCATTTTTTTTGTGCATATCCTTTGCATACAAGTCTTGCTTTGTTCCTAGTGACTTCACCATTCTCATTTAAATTGTTTCTCAATACCCATTTGGTTCCAATAATATTTTTATCAGTCGGTCTTGGTACCAATGTCCATATTTTTTTTTCTCTATCTACTCAATTTATTCATTCATGGCTTTAATCCATTCCTCATTCTCAAGTGCATCTCTAACATTTTTAGGTTCAAATTCACAAATTAAACATGTAGTATTTCTCAACTTATTTCGTGTCATCATGCCATCTTGCTTGTCTCCAATAATCTAATTTTGTGGATGGTGTCTTCTCAAAATTTTTTATGACACTTGTTCTCTTCTTTGATCATCACATGGTGTAGGATCAATTTCTCCATCAATAGCAATTTCCTGATTCTTGGTGTCTAAAGGCTGATGCTCGGTGTCTTTGTCTAGATGTTTGGTTTCTTTATGCTGATGCTCGGTAGCTTCAACCTATTTCTCAGGTTGAATTTCATGTATCTCAATGAATGTATATCTACCATAGTCATCTGGCTCCTTTTTTCTTTCCTCATCATTTTTCTTAGAAAATTCATCAACTCTCACATTAGCACTTTCAATCATTTTAGAAACTTTATTCAAACATTTATAAGATTTTCTCTTAGTAGAATATCCTAAGAATATTCCTTCATCACCTTTAGAATCAAACTTTCTATTTCTATCATCTTTCAGAATGTAACACCTACTTTCAAAAATTTTGAAATAACTTACATTCGGTGTGTACCCATACCATAACGCATAAGGTGTCTTGTTTGTATCTTTCTTCAGTTGTACTTGGTTCAATGTGTATACAGTAGTGCTAACAGCTTCTCTCCAATACATTTGTGCAACATCCTTCTCAATCATCAGTGTTATAGCACAATCAACTATGGATCTATTCCTCCTTTCAACATTACCATTTTGTCATGGTGTTCTCGGTGCAGAAACTTGTCTTTTAATTCCATGGTCATTAAAAAAGTTAGTGAATTGCTATAAAATAAACTCACCTCCTCTATCATATCTTAAGCATTTTAACTCTTTTCCAGTCTCCTTTTCTACTTTATCTTTATACCATTTAAACATTTTGAAAGCTTCATATTTCTCTTTCAAAATCATGACTGTCATCATCCTAGAGTAGTCATCAACAAAAAAAATAAAGTATCTGTCTTAATAATAACTCTGAGTTCTCATAAGACCACATAAGTCGGTGTGAACCAACTCCAAAATAGCTTTAGATGAATAGTTTTTTCTCTTGAAACTAGATTTTGACATTTTCTCCATTAGACATTGTTTACACACAACATGGTCAGGTTTAGATAAGCTTGGTAAGCCTCTAACTTTTATTTTCTTATTGATCTTAACCATGTTGTCAAAATTTACATGACATAACCTTTTGTGCCACAACCACACATGTTCAGTTCTAGCCATTAAACAAGAAGTTTCAACATTGTTAAGATAAAATAGATTACCTTTAGATTGTTCAGCAGTACCGACCAACTTTCCTATCTCATCATAGATTTTCACCTTTCTACTTTCAAATGAAACTCAGTGACCTAAGTTATTCAATTGTGCTACACTCAAAAAGTTATAATTAAGTCATTTTATCGAATATGCATTTTCATATCTAATATGATTATCCAACAAGATAGATCTTTTTCCTTTTACTAGACAAGGTGTATCATTTTCCATCTTAACAGATCCTCCATTATAATGCTCAAGGTATTCAAATTTGTCTTCATCACCAGTCATATGATGTGTACAACCACTATCAATAATCCAAGTGTCATTCTTGCTAACTTTAGAAATAATGTTATTTCTACATACCTTTCCTCTTCTTCTGAATCTTCTTTCAAAGCTACGAATACCACTTCAATTTCTTCATCTGTGTTGGTGTCGATGTCATCTTCATCATCTTCAATAAGGTAAAAAGCCTTCTTGCTTTTTCCTTTGTAGTCTCGGTTGCTTCTTCTATCATAGTGTCAGTTTCCTCTGCGATCTTGATTATCTCTTCTGTCAGACTTCCTATCACCAAACCTTTCATTATCTTTGTCTTTATCATCATCTTTTTGGTTAGGGTACCTAGCTACAATGTGACCAATCTCTTTACAGTTAAAACATACCAATGGTAATTTCCCTTTGTACCTTTAACTTTTTGCAGTCTCTGCGCCATTAATACTTCAAGTTCATCAACTTCATCTTCATCACTGTCACTTTCATTTCTTATCATATGCTTACTACTAGATTTACCAATATGCAAGGATGACATAAATGTAGATTCAATAGTCGAAACAATACTATTATCATAGTTATTCAACTTAAAAGTAGTCAAATTACCCATTAGATTATCAAGTGTAAGAACATTACCCGGTGCAGATCTCATTTTATGAATAGAAGAGATTATAATATCATAGATATGAAGCAAGGTTCTAAGAATTTTACTCACAATAGTGTCTTCATCAATAATACCTCATGCTCCTCGGATAGCATTGACAACCTCCTTGATTCTATTATTGTACTGTGAAATGTTTTCTCCTTCTTTCATTTTCATATCATCAAATCTTCCTCTAAGACTCTCAGCTTTGGTTCTCATCAGATTCACATCTCCTCCATAAACTAGTGTAACTTTATCCCACATTGCTTTGGCTCTAGTGAACATCTTAACATATTCAAATTCAACATCTGATAAGGCGGCAACAATCTCTATCATTGTCATGTTGCGTTCATATCTATCTCTCAACTAATCAACTGTTAAAGGTCCAATAGATGCTTGTATGTAAGCATTGTCTAGGTAAAATATTAAAAATTCTCCAATTCCAATTATGTGTAATCTCATCCTTCTTTTCCATGTTGTGAAGTTGTCTTTATTCATCTTTGGCACCTCTCTCTTATACATCTTGTGATCTTTATCTTAAGTCCTTAAAACTTTCCTTCCAAGCAACCAATATGCTCTAATACCAATTATTAGATAATTGAGAGGGGGGCTGAATCAATTAAGTCTAGTTATCCTATAGCCCAAAATCTCCTAGATTTATATATAAAAACTTTTTAACCAATTTATCAACTCGATAAGCTTTCAACAATAACTTTCACTTCATTTATCAAATATCAGTATAAACAATACTGTGATTACCGACCAGACTAAATATGTAATGTGTAAAGTGAAATAGTAATCCAATCACATCAAATATGCATGACATAAATATTTTTAACGTAGAAACCTTGTTAGGGGAAAAACCACCTAGGACCGGTAACCCAAAATAATTCACTCTTCTAAAGTGAGCTTGGTTAGGAGCCAACCTTGTTAAAGATTACAAAACACACTGTGAGGTGTGACCTTGTTAGAGGATTTATCACTAACAGTTAACTCTTGACCAACATTCACTATGGGGTCAATAAGAAAACCAATAACATTCCTTAAATGTCATATTGAAATACAAATAAGACTTTTAAGTCCACTTAGTTAAGAGATTTTATTGTAACAATGGTTAAACTGATACAGTAATGAATTGATTCAAATACAACTAAGATTTGTAGATTTTAGATCTATGCTAAGCTCATAATATCTCCTCTAATCAATATGCAATTCAATTCTTCATATCCTCCAACTTCATTCAGCTTATTTCAATCAGTTGATAATTCTTTGTCATTCAGTAATGTCTGCAATTCTGCTCGATTCTTTTTGTAACCAGTTTGACCAGTGGTGCATGAAGGTAGAACTTCCACGTGATACAAGAAATAGTAAATGGGCTCTGCAAGGTGCATCTAGTGATACTTCCAAGTCGCTAAGTGTCTAGTTTTGGACTTAGCCAATTTTTGCATGGAGAGAAAACTTTTTCACACTTTGTCAATTTTGAGCTTCAAGATTTTCGACCTTTTAGGTTTTTTGGCCTCCGAAAGTCTGAAACTTTCTAAAAATCTTGTTCAACACTTAGCCATTTTTTCAACCTCATTTTTTCAGAACAACGGTCGGGGTCTAAAATTTTTGGGTCGTCACCACTGTTGGTGTTCAAAATGGATGCTTATGCTCTTAGGCTACCAATATACCCTCAGATAGATTTTTAGGATAGGTAAATTAAAAAATGTAGAAGGATCTTAGGGTAACTGGACCAACTATAGGGACAAGACTACCCTCTTCACTTCTGGCTCTGCAAAACCAAGGTGGGTGCACCTAACCCAGTGAAAACTATAATTTACACACCAAAGACTGGGTTTGAATAATAGATTGATGGTAAGAAAGTACTAAATGTTAACCACACATTCATTGACTCTCCATTACTATTGGGTAACACAACCACACAACCAAAGACCTAAAGCATAGAAAGGTTATTGATTTCAATATTTGGAATGCAATAGCTTCAACCAATGTATGTTAACAAGAGGAATACTCATTTAGGCTAGTGTCTCATCCATTGGGCAAGAGTTCTTAGACACAAAGACACACAAATTTGAGAATATCAGAGAATTCATAGCCATAAATACATTTATCCTAATCTTTACTGCTTACAAGACATCCTTACATAGACAAGGGAAAACCCATATCCCATCTAGAGCATAGTTTAATCCAATCCTAGATTAGAGCTCAAGAATGAAGATACATACATAAAAACACTATGTAATGAGCTAGAAAACTCAAAGCTTACTTGACTTGACACAAAGGAGAGATAAGAATCATATATTTTTATTAAGTATGATGAATTCCGTCTATGTATACAATGAATCACAAGACACCCTGCTTGTAAACTATAGCTTAGACCTACAACTTTCTTCTTTCATCAACAAACACTGAATCAAAAACTATTACAAACCCTTGACTAAGAATAGGGCTCACCAAGCAAAAAATTTCAAACACCTAACTCCCAATGCCTTTGAATGATCATGAAAAATCCTTTTATCTCAAGGATTACAATAAGCACTGTTGACCATTCAAAGCGACAATTTCAAAACTACCTAACTCAATAAAAAGAATGAAATCCAGACAAGACAGGATCCAAGTGCAAGGCTAGTAAGATAAAAAATAATCATCAAATTCTACAATAGATCTGACCATGTACTAGCTCCAAGGATAAAAAATCACGCTGGAACAACCACCAGGACCTTCCTCATAAAATATCACCCACAACCAAGCTGGAATGATAACAAATGGTCCTGTAATACGGCTTCATTCAGTGCACTATCTCCAAACCCTACAAAAACAATTTGAATTTGAAAAACAACGAATACAAGCTCCAGTTTAAAATGTGACCATAGATCCTTTTATTTCCTGATAGATCGGGTGGCTTACGTTAATCTTTACAACAATCACGAAGCCCTGAAAAGTCCATGTCCACACCAGTGGTCAACACCAATGAAAAATGTGCACGTCAGCTCCCTCGGACATACAAGACCCACCCTCGTCAGCGCCTGAGAAAAGTAAAATCAATGGTTGGCGCAAGATCTCATGGCTCTGACAAATTCCATGAGAACTTACGCCAACTGTAGATCCTCTGCAGATGTTAGGGCCCTTAAAACACATCAGTAACTAGGTACCACTGACAACCCTCTGAACCATCAATGCCTCAACCAATGAGGAAAGCACAAGTCAGCACAACATGGCAGTTCAAACCCACTCTTTGTCTTTAACATACTGGAAGATCCGACGGTCGACGCATAATCTCAAGGGCTCAAAAGATTCCTTGAGATCATACACCGGCCATAGATCTTGAATCTTCACACTAAGATACTGGGCCCACCTAATAGAATGTCCAACTCACAGTCACGCGAACCAATTAAAGAACACCACCTGTGCCAACATGGTAGTGGACCCGCTTCATATGAAAGGCAATGTCATAAAGGAGAATTGATGGCAGTCTTAAGATCTCATGCCTCTGACACATCTCATGAGAAGATGCACCCACCGTTAGATTAAGATGGTGTCAAAGAGGCTGGGCCCAGGAAAATACAAGCTGAAAACATTAGGAAATATTAAGGCACAAGACTTAGGAAAATATTAAACCCATCGGGCAGTAGACTTAGGAAAGATTTAAACATGTGGGTTTTAGGATTTTTAAGTGGCCCAAAAAGTAACATGAAAATAGATTTAAAATAAGGCGCACTAGGGTTTTTCAAACAAATAGCTAGATTTATGAAATTTTGCCTAGGGTTTAGCTAGGAAACAGGAGAAAAAGGACTACAGAGGCATAAAAATAGGATGAAACCATGGAAATTTTTACTTGTGCTAACAGTGGCTCATGCTCGGGGATGTGTATCTCCTGCAGATACAACGAGCAAGCTAGAATCTCCTGGAAGAGCAGACCAACTCAAAATTTTGACCCAAAAAGCAAAAATAAATGACTGTACAAGGGAAAACCTAAACTACTGCTCATGGAAAAGATACTTTAGGAGAAGTAAAACTTTAGGAATTGTCCATGAATAGGAAACTCCAAAGCACCACCAATTAAATCCTTCAGGACATAAGAATCTATCCCCCATTTGCTTTCAATAAGATAAGGGCCCAACCAAATTGGATCAAACTTTCCATGCTTCCCCTTATCTTCCAACCTTGCATTCCACATCAAGACAAGGTCATCAATTTCAAAAATTCTCTGGGTAGCCCTCCTATCAAATAAATTCTTACATTGTCTCTGCAAAGTCTCATTTCTTTCATGTGCATCTCTCCTTACCTCTTCCAACTGGATCAGCTCATCCATTCTTACTCTCATTTCATCATTCAAGTCCTCATCATATGCCTGAATAAACCTATACATATGCAATAGATTATTTTGAGGCAATCTAGAACTTATTCCATATACCAAATCAAATGGAGCACAACCTATGGCCTTCTTAATAGTTACCCTATCAGCCCATAGTGCCCACCATAATTTTGAGTCCCAGGCTCTCTTATCTTTGTCCAGCACTCTCTTGAGAATCTTAATTAGACTTTTGTTACTGGACTCAGCATGGCCATTTCCTTGTGGATGATATGGGGAAGAAAATGAAATGTGTATCCCATATTGCTGACAAAAATCATTGAATTCCTATGATCTAAAACACATTGCATTATCAACCACAATTACCTTTGGGCAACCAAACTTGGTAAGGATGTTCTGCATCATAAAATCTGCTACCGCTTTGCTAGTAGCCTTTCTAGTAGGGATAGCTTCAACCCACTTGGTAAAATAGTTTGTTGCCACTAGTATGTAAGAATGTCCACCACTAGACTTGTTTGGAATTTCTCCAATAAAATCAATACCCCACTTCTAGAAAGGAGCCTAAACTGTAACAGGTCAGAGTGGCAAATTTCCATTAAACTTCAACTTTCTAGCAAATCTCTGACATGCATCACATTTTCTTACAAACTGGAGTGCATCCTTAAAAACTGTAGGCCACCAAAATCTAGACCTAAGGATCTTGTGAGCTATGGTCTTTTCCCTATAGTGTCCTCCAAAAACACCCTAGTGCATTTCCTTTAACAGAGCTTTAGATCTCTCATGGTCTATGCACTTTAGCAATACTCCTTCATTGCTTCTCCACCACAACTTACCATGTCTAATGGCATACCTTGCAGATCGCAACTTGATAGTTCTCCTTTTATTTTCATCTATCTCAGGGGGAAGGACCAATTTTTGCAAGTAACCAATAACATCTTTGTACCAGTCACAATAGTCCATATCACAAATATATGGCCTTTGTTCTTCTTCTAACACATTTACATGATTTGCAACTAAATTGCTTTGTGCCATTAATTTTGCAAGACCTAAGCCTCTTACCAACTTTGTAATTTGGATATTAATATTAAATTCTTGGATCCTATTGATCCATCTACATCTTTTCCCTGAAACTTCTTGTTGCACCAATATATCCTTAATTGTAGCACTAGGGACATAAGCAACCACCTTAGCTCCCACAAGGTAACATCTAAAAGCCTTGACTGCTTTAACTAAGGCATAAGCCTATTTCTCAATAATATCATATTTTAATTCTCCTACTTGTAGGGATTTGCTAAAGAATGATATAGGTTGTTCATATCCATCTGAATTCTTCTGCAATAAAACTGCTACAACTATATGACAAGAAGCAAAAGAAAATATCTGCATGGGCCTACCATAATCAAGTGTCCTCAAAACTGGAGCATCCGTGATGGCCCTTTTGATACTTCTAAAAGATTCATTTGCTTCTTCATTCCATTCAATCTTTGCTTCTTTTTTCAACATCCTAGAGATAGGGATACTGATTTTTGCAAAATTTGTAACAAATCTCCTTAGAAAATTTACCTACCCAAAGAAGGATTGTATTCCTTTAACATTTCTAGGTGGTGAAAGCTTGTCTATAACCATAACCCTTTCAGGGTCAATTCTCACTCCATCCTTGGACACAATATGTCCTAAGAGCTTGCCTTCCACAACACCAAAGGAACACTTCTTTGGATTCAAAGAAATCCCATACTCCAAGGCCCTAATAAAAATCTTCTCAAGATGCTCACAATGCTGACTTTCCTTATCTGAATATGCTGTGAGGTCATCCTAATATACCACTAGAAATTTGTTTATGAAGTCTGCAAAGGCCACATCCATAGCTCTCTGAAAAGTAGCTCTTGCATTTGTCAGACCAAAAGGCATTCTAACATTAACATATGTTCCCCAAGGCGTAGTGAATGCAGTCTTGAACTGTTCTGACTCCTTGACCATGACCTGATTATATCCAGAGAAACCATCCATCATGGACATTAACTCTGATCCAGTAACCTTCTACAGCATATTTTTCATATTAGGCAAACCATAATTGTCCTTCAAAGAATTGACATTCAAGTTCCTAAAATCAACACATAACCTAATGTCACCATTCTTTTTTTTTACTCGAACCAAGTTTGACACCCAAGTAGAATGTCTGATAGGCTTGATGATGCCAGCATCCATCATCCTTTTGAGTTCATCTTGCATTTTTTGTGCCAAGGTAGGATTCACAAGCCTTAATTTTTGCCTAAAAGGTTTGGTTCCTTCTTTCAATGGTATCTCATGCTAGAATAGATCCTCTCTATAGGCTTTCAAATCATCATAAGACCATGCAAAGACATGTCTAAATTTTTTGAGAAGATCAATCAGATTGTTTCTAGTTCATTAGGATAAACATTTACCTATGTAAACATTTTTAGGTATTTGACTTGTTCCTAAATTTACTTCCTCCAAATCATTTATCTTATCAACAAATTTAGGACAACAAATCCTTTATTTATCATCAAATGCCCTCTCAAGAGAAACTAATCCCCTTGGGATCCTATTTGACCTTAATTGCAAAACTTCCTTCCCAAGAACATTTTCTTTTCCATTTCTAATGTCAACATAAGTGCTGAAATCCATCTCCTGACCATCAAAATGAGAATCACACTGCAAAAACCTTAGTATATCCTGATCATCAGAAAATACTTGTCAATTCTCAACATTGTCTGGGATAGAAGGCCTAGACTTGAACTCAATTTTGGATATCCCCACAAAAGTAATATCCTCTGGCCTTAATGCTATGTTTTCCAATAAGTCAGCCATCCTATTTTGGCTTCTATCCGCCCAATCAATACCAAAGGCACTGAAACCTTCAATTTCATCCCAAACAACATTTCTATATTGTTTCAGCCTTTGATTCTTTTATGCATACCTTGATCTAATCTGAGAGATTATTAACTCAGAGTCACCAATCACCCTAAGATGTTTGATTCCATGTTTTGATGCTTGTCTCAAACCAATCAGTAGGGCCTCATATTCAACAACATTATTTTTGCAAAGGAACAAGAGAGTGAAAGAAAACTTAAAAGTCTTACCACTTGGGGATATCAATAGCACTCCTGCTCTAGCACCTTCCTTAGAACTTGCTCCATCAAAATACAGGGTCCATAAGACATTACCTTATGCCATGTTATTTTCATCATCAGCTAGAAGGATAGGCTTGACCTTTTCTTGCACCTCTCTCTCCTGAACTTGGAAAGAACCAATATCAATGTCAACAAAACAATTCATATCATCATTTTCATCCTCCTCAATCATATGTGGGGTTCTAGTTTCCCTTGAAACTTTTACACTTTCTCCTCCAATGCTAAAAGTAACAAAAGACAAGTCACACTAAATACTTCCTCCCATAGAAGCACTCCATTTTCTAGATAATAGCATTCCATACTGAGAGGAATATCAACTACAAGAACACTCATAGTTAGTTGTTTGTCAGGAAATGCTGCTAATTTATAAGGCAAAGCCTTAATGGTACCAATAATTGGTACTTCTCTTGATTCCATATCTTGTCATCTCTCATGAGGTGCATCAACCTTTAGTCCTAGTGACTTCATGATCTCTACAGGCATTATAGTGTTTGATGCTCCAGAATCAATTATGCAATTTTTCAATAATTTGCTATTTATCATAAGGGACAAGAAAAATGGATCAATTGTCCCTGATGCAGCATTTACAATATTTGCATTAAAAATATCTGAGGGATCTTAGAGACAATTTCTTCATTTTTACTATCAGGTGTGTCATCTAAAGAAGCCACATGCTTATCACTCCTACTCATTTCTTGGACCTTTATTGAAGAAGCACCATTTACCCAATCCAAGGCCTTGACCTTATGCTCTTCTATTCTCATCATTTCTAAAAGTGGAACTTTGACAGTTATTTGTGAAAGCAATTTAGTCATATCAATGGGAACATATGTATGGTTGCCCATGTATTCCTTAATCTCAGTGACATCTTTATCCTCCTTTTGGAGTCAAGTCAGATTTACCCTTTTGCAAAAATTCATCTTCCTTCTAAGGTATGGGAACAACTAATTCTGATGTTTTTACTTTACCCTTAGGTATTGCAATAGGCCCACTCCTCTTTTTAATTTTAACCTGACTAACAACACCAGCACCCTTCTCCTTTTCCTCAGGCTATTGTGTACTCCTTTCTGAATTCTTGATAAACATACTACCCAGTTTACCAGTTGTGCTTCCAATTGTCCTATTTCTTAAATTGTAATTGCTCCTGGCTTGAGTGACCATGTCTGCAGTGATTTGATAAATTTCCTCATTAGATGGTCTCCTTAAGGAAACATGTTCCTCACACTTCACTGCACCACATCCAACATCATCAAATTCTTCTTCCTCATCATCAGTAGAGTCAACCTCATCCCATGCATGTGAAGAAGTCATTGCACAACCACTCTAATCGTATTGCTTATCTTTTTCTTGGTTCTCAGATAAATTCAGAGCAATAACATAATGTTCTAGACTATGAGGAGATTGACAAGCAGCACACCATGGGATATCATCATTCATTTTAGCTGAATTTCTTTGCTAAGGATCAGGAATCCTATCATCAGGCCTATCCCTTTTAACTGGAAAAATGGGCTTGCCATCCTTCCACTGAGTATTGTATGAGTAATTTTGCATTCTTGGTTGCCTGCTAAAATTACTTGAAATAGGTCGGTCATTTCTTGCAACCTTATTGTTTCTTTTTTCATCGGGCTTTAGATCCTCTAAAGCACTTAGAATTTGCTTCAGATTATCCTCCTCCTTTGGCTTAAAATTAGCAGACCTTCCCATCTCTTTCTTTTTTTGCACTTGAGGCCTATAATCATCTCTTCTCCCTAATTTTCCTGATATTCTATTACTTTCTATGTTGATAGCCAACTTGTAAGCCTCCCCAAGATTTCTAGGGTTCTTATCCCTTAAAAGGTACCCCATCTTTGCATCAAAAGCATTTAAGTATGTCACAAGACACACTCTATCATCTAATCTAATAACTTGTAGGAGTCTATGCATAGCCTTTTGGAATCTTATATTAAATTCAAGGACCTCTTCATTCTGATTTTTCTTTATGTTATTGAATTCATTCAAAATAAAACCCTCATTTGTTTTATCTCCATGATGCTCCTTGAAACAATTCTTAAATTCATTCCAAGATCCTATACTAGCATGGGGCAATCCTCTAAACTAGTCCCTAGCATCCTCGATCAGAGATTGTACAAATAACTTCATTACAACATCATCAGGCTCAACATTATAATCATCTATTACATCCATATAAAATTTTAGATGTTCCTCACATGTGATGACATTGTTCCTAGCAAACTTTGGGAGCTTCTTTCTAATTTCATCAGGAATTGCATTAGGATAACTCGGAATACCAAAAAAGATAAGTTGTTTGTACCTTTCATGAACAGGAACACCTTGAGGTGGGTCCATTCCTTGAGATGTAGATGTCCTTGTGTTTGAACCAACAGGAATTTTAGCAGCACTCAGAATGCCATTTGTTTGAGTTGCAAGGTTACCATGATTTCCACCCTACCCCAAAAAGGAAGCAACAACATTTGAAGGTCCTGAGGTATGCTTGAGAAAATCAATCTTCTTTCTTATTTCTGTAGCAGTGGCCTCCAATTCTACCTTCTCTAATTCTTTATCTAATATTTCTTTTTCTTTTCTATCCTTCTCAAGGTCTGCATCTAATCTCAACCCTTGCTCTAATGGGTTTTCCACATGAACTTGTTCATTGATTTGAACTCCAACATCTTTCTATTTGCCTTTATCTCTAGGCCTAGTTATCTCATGTGTTCTCTGCACAATAGGTTGTTCCTATGCTCTTTCAAGCTCTGGGACAAAATTAATTGCCTCCAAATCTAACAATTGCCTCTTTAGCTAATCAGCCCTTATCATGGCTTGTCTTACTCTGTCTTCTTTGTCCTTTTCTCTTTGCTGTCTAATAGCAACTTGTTCTTGGACTCTTTTTTCCAACTCATAGAACTCTTCAAAGATCTCTTTTGATTTTGGGAGAGTAGTCTCAAATTCATCATCTCCCACCTGAAATTCATCCTCATACTGGTTCAATCCCAAATCAACAGCCTCTTCATATTCTAAAATATTTTCTTCTTGACCAGGCTTGGTTTGAGTTTCTTGTCTTGTATCTTTTTTACTTTTCCAAGTATGAGAAACATTTCTTTTCTTCTTTCGTCCCCTTTTCTGACTAGGCCTAGAAGAGCTTGGAATACCTTCTTCCAATCTATCTTCAGGATGCTCCTTTCTCCAAGACCTAGTACCTCTGTAACTCATCTTATAAAAAATCTACTAACTAGCACTGCTATAGAGATTTTTGAGTCGCCACCCAAGAATATTGGGAATCTTACAATACTATTTCCTTACTAACAAATATCCAAATGAGCTTGACAAGACAAGGCACAAGAATAACCATGTTTCTTCCAATGATGACCTGCTAGTTATTATAGACTTGTGTAACATTCCCCAGCAGAGTCGCCATCTTGTTGGTGTTCAAAATGGACGCTTATGCTCTTAGGCTACCAATATACCCTTAGATAGATTTTTAGGATAGGTAAATTAAAAAATGTAGAAGGATCTTAGGGTAATTGGACTAACTATAGGGACAAGAATGCCCTCTTCACTTCTGGCTTTGCAAAACCAAGGCGGGTGCACCTAACCCAGTGAAAACTATACTTTACACACCAAAGACTGGGTTTGAATAACAGATTGATAGTAAGAAAGTACTAAATTTTAACCACACATTCATTGACTCTCCATACTATTGGGTAACACAACCACACAACCAAAGACCTAAAGCATAGAAAGGTTATTGATTTTAATATTTGGAATGCAATAGCTTCAACCAATGTATGTTAACAAGAGGAATACTCATTTAGGCTAGTGCCTCATCCATTGGGCAAGAGTTCTTAGACACAAAGACACACAAATTTGAGAATATCAGAGAATTCATAGCCATAAATACATTTATCCTAGTCTTTACTGCTTACAAGACATCCTTACATAGACAAGGGAAAACCCATATCCCATCTAGAGCATAGTTTAATCCAATCCTAAATCAAAGCTCAACAATGAAGATACATATATAAAAACATTATGTAATGAGCTAGAAAACTCAAAGCTTACTTGACTTGACACAAAGGAGAGATAAGAATCAAATATTTGTATTAAGTATGATGAATTCCTTTAGTGTATACAATGAATCACAAGACACCATGCTTGCAAACTACAGCTTAGACCTGCAACTTTCTTCTTTCATCAACAAACACTAAATCAAAAACTATTACAAACCCTTGATTGAGAATAGAGCTCACCAAGAAAAAAATTTTGAGCACCTAACTCCCAATGCCTTTGAATGATCATGAAAAATCCTTTTTATCTCAAGGATTGCAACAAGCATTGATGACCATTCAAAGTGACAATTTCAAAACTACCTAACTCAACAAAAAGAATGAAAGCCAAACAAGATAGGCTCCAAGCACAAGGCTAGTAAGATAAAAAATAATCATCAAATTGTACAACAGATCTGACCCTGTACCAGCTCCAAGGATAAAAAATCACACTGGAACAACCACCAGGACCTTCCTCATAAAATCTCACCCACAACCAAGTTGGAACAATCAAAAACAGTCTTGTAATATGGCTTCATTCGGTGCATTGTCTCCAAACCCTGCAAAAAAAATTTGAATTTTAAAAACAATGGATACAAGATTTGGTTTAAAATGTGACCGTAGATCCTTGTATTTCCCGACAGATCGGGTGGCTTACGTTAATCTTTACAACAGTCACAAAACCCTAAAAACTCTATGTCCACGCCAGCGGTCAACACCAATGAAAAATGTGCATGTCAGCTCCCTCTGACATACAGGACCCACCCTCATCAGTGCTTGAGAAAAGTAAAATCAATGACTGGCGCAAGATCTCATGGCTCTGACAAATTCCATGAGAACTTACGCCAATCGTAGATCCTCTGCAGATGTCAGGGCCCTTAAAACACGTCGGCAACTAGGTCCCACTGACAACCCTTTGAATCATCAATGCCTCGACTAATGAGGAAAGCGCAAGCAACGCAACGTGGTAGTTCGGACCCACTCTTTTTCTTTAACATACTGGAAGATCGGACGGTCAGCGCATAATCTAAAGGGCTCAAAAGATTCCTTGAGATCATGCGTCAGCCATAGATATTGAATCTTCACACTGAGATATTGGGCCCACCTAACAAAACATCCAACTCACAGTCATGCAGACCAATTAAAGAATGCCACCTATGCCAACATCATAGTGGACTTGCTTCATATGAAAGGCAACATCATAAAGGAGAATCGACGACAGTCTTAAGATCGCATGCCTCTGACACATCTCATGAGAAGATGCACCCACTATTAGATTGAGATGGTGTTAGAGAGGTTGGGCCTAGGAAAATACAAGCCAAAAACATTAGGAAATATTAAGGTATAGGACTTAGGAAAATATTAAACCTGTCGGGCAGTAGACTTAGGAAATATTTAAACACGTGGGTTTTAGGATTTTTAAGTGGCCTGAAAAGTAACATGAAAATAGATTTAAAATAGGGCAAACTAGGGTTTTTCAAACAAATGGCTAGATTTATGAAATTTTGCCTAGGGTTTAGCCAAGAAACGAGAGAAAAAGGACTGCAGAGGCACAAAAATAGGATGAAACCATGGAAATTTTTACTTGTGCTAACAACTACCAACAACTTCCAGTCTTCTAATGTTAATTTTCAGTCAGGTTGATCACTTCTATGGGGTCGTTTCTACATGATTTGGGGATATCTTCCAGTTGGATATACGAAGGAGAGCTACAAAAAGGAATAAAGGGAAGAACTCCAAGTTTTCAAAGAAGAGCATGCATAGAAATGGAGAAGTTCCAAAATTGATTTCAAGTTTTTTAATGCATCTTTTTCTCCCAAATTGTAATGCACAAGGATTAATGTTGTGCTAAGTAGCTTAGACTTGTGTTAGGGATAGTTTTATTTCATGTAAACTCTAGTTTAGATTTATTTTCAAGTTTCATGGGCAGCTAAAACCCTAGCTATGAAATTTATTTTCTTAAAGAGTAAGGCTCTATAAATTGTAAGAAAGCAATGTAATTAAGATGGGTTATTATTGCAATACAATACTTACAATTGGTGTTCAATTGTGGTGTGATATTTTCTGCTATCTTTGTGAGATTTATGAATGTGTGTGTTTTCTCATTCGTTTATTTCAAAGAGACAATTGATTGTAAGGTGATTTGGATTTGTGATTCTATTAGTCTGGTGTTTATCATTGTTGCATTGCTTTTTTGTGACAAATTATTGTGAAGATTGTTCTTCAGTGCTTCAAGATAAATTTGTCTCATGTGTACCTACACTCATAGTGGTTTCGTGATCTGATGAATTTTGATATATCTTACAACTGCATTTATTTCCATTGATGATTGCATCTGCAAAATCATGATTGTGATTAGTTTGGGTCTACATTTTGTGGGTTTTCTCCATCTTCTTGGTACTTTAATTCGCAAAGCAACACAACATTGGTTTATATCCATTAGTTTACTTTCTGCAATTTTATTTCAAATTATTCTCACCTTGCTCTCGTTACTTTGCTCCTTTGTTTACAAATTAGTCATAATAGATTAAATTGGATTTACATTGCTTTCACTTAAAGATTCAAAAAATACAAAAAGAAAGAAAGATTGTTTGTTTTAAGCTTGTTTTGTAGTCCCTCAAAGATCAAACCAACAAAGGCCTCCTCGTGAACATATTCACATTTATCTTCAATTGAGCTATCTAAGCTGTTGAGACCCAACCCAGAAGGAACCTTGAGATTGATTTATATCATTCTTCCAAGAGAGGAATTTGCTTACACAAATTCCTAGCCATTGTATCATGTACAAATGACACTCAACAATTATATTTTTAACCCCTAGCATCACATCTAGAACCACACATGAATTTCAACAATCAAAATTAACATCTTCGTGTGTTGGGTCAATCTCATGCGGTTTGGGATTTGACTCTAAATTATAAGTGTTTTAAAATCAATGTTTCTTTTTAGAGAATTATTGAAAGTGATTTTCCACATATTTGTTCAACTTATTGCTATTTTAATATAGAAGTAATTTGTATGAAGAATAGAAAGAGAAAATTATTTTAGAGTTTATATTCAAAGATAATTAAAAGATATATGATTGTACGTATTAGAATTAGAATCTACATAAAAATCATGTAAGTTGTTTGCATTCTTGAAACTGTTGTCTTTGATATTTTCTTTATTTATGGAGACATTTTCTATCTACAAATTCATTTTAGCTATCCGATATGGAGGCACGTGAGATTGTTCTCATTGATCTTTTTTTCTTATGGAGGTATTTTTCATCCACAAATTCATTTTAGCTATTCAATATGGGAACGTGAGACTTTCGTCTTTGATCTTTTTTTTTCCTTATGGAGGTATTTTTCATCCACAAAGGCATTTTACCTATTCATATTGGGAGAAAGAGCCTTAGGTTAAAGCTCTTTGGCTAAAAGTTGATGATTAATACGTACTATTCTCCCAAATTTTCTTGTGACACAATCATGACCTCATCCCTTATGATATCAAATCCTTGCACTCGATAAGACTTGATCTCTCATATAGATTCTTTAAGAATATTTCAACATCACATCAAACCAATGACCTACTGACTCAAAATCATAAAGTCAATCTAAAAGAAAAATTGACTTTGACTTAACAATTACTTTATTTTTGAAAAACTCACACATCTCAAATCATTTTCATTCTTAATGTCTAGAATTTGAGGTCCTTTAATGCACTAATAGACCTTTGACCCAAAACTATAATAGTTAATGATGATCCATAACATTTTCTCTTCCAAAATTTTATTATTAACTATCATTTATGGTCAAAATATGCATGTGAGGTAGGGAATGCATCATTACA
>BSBK01000558.1:1150000-1212500 GCA_027943335.1 Chamaecyparis obtusa | reverse complement strand
ATGGCAGATATCATAAGGCTAATATCATTAAATAAACCATAGATGATTTAGAGATCTTCATGGTGGATATTATGTGATGTAATATCTATAGACATGCCATGATTTGTCTATCTGGTAAGTATCACATATGTGATACTAGTGCACATACTATATTAGACATTTTGAGTACTTGGTGAGTATCATGGATTTGATGCTTGAGGACCATTACTCATGATAATCACTTTGAGCACTTAGGTGGATATCTTGTGAGTTGATTTTTGAAGACTATTGCTCTGAGTATTTGGTAAGTATCATGGACTTGATACTTGAAGGCCATTACTCGCTATATCAGTAAAATGATATAAATATAAAGAGATAATCTATACTCACATTCAGTACTTGGTGAATATCATGGACTTGATATTCGGAGACCATTACTCTGAGTACTTGGGTGGGTATCATAGATTTGATACTAGAAGACCATTACTCATAATAATCATTTTGAGCACTTAGGTGAATATCTTGTGAGTTGATATTTGGAGACTATTGCTCTGAGTATTTGGTAAGTATTATGGACTTAATACTTGAGAGCCAATACTCATTATATCAGTAAAATGATATAAATATAAAATGATTATTCATACTCACATATTACCTTCAGGTAATATTTGTTATCCTTCCTAGCTAAGAGGGAGTGTTGATGTTTTGTAGCTTTAGTAGGATAAACACTATGAGTCAATACTAGTGAAGATATGTATATATATTTAATATATATGAGATGTGTGTGTGTGTGTGTGTGTGTGTGTGTGTCTATATATATATATATATATATATATATATATATATATATTGTAACACCCCATACTACTAATCAAATAAAAATAAACAACCACAAGAGAACCAATGAAATTAACCTGAACAGCACAACAATTTTTTTTTTAATAACAAGGTACAACATAGCACCGAATTACAAATCAATAGACATAATCAGCTATTTAAATATCCAAGGTAATCAATTACATGAGAGTATATCAATATACTCAACATTTAATACAAATATACTAAGAGTTCCAAAATACATCTAATTGATCCTAGATATCCTAAGCACTGTTCTGATAACAAGTGACCAGGTAATAATCTATTTTCCATAAATCTTTACAGCAGTCAACCATTCCCCCAAAAACATAGTTTTCCTCATCTAGAATCCTGAAAACACCAAAACATAAAACAACCACAACAAACAGGGCTTAGTCAAAAAGACTAAGATAATGGAATACCTCCAAAGCATCTGCATCATACAGGTTAAAACCTTAACAAAATAATCTGAACCATGCATATAAAAATAGACATATTTCATCATTACAAGAAGCATTTCATTTCTAATCAACATAAATAAACTCGCAAATAAAATGACAAGGTGATGATCCACTAGCTTTGGGTATCTACATAAGAATCAACGATCAGTAACCAATAGGAAACTCGAAGAATTCATTATGCCAGCCTTATTCTTTCCAAGCAATAAGGTAAAACCATTCCCTTACTTCACCAACATGTGCAAGTAATCAAGGCAACAAATTTTATCTTTTTAAATGAAACCCATAGCCCATGAATTATTAAATTATCAGTTAGTAATTAACTGACATATATTCTTTCGCCTTCAGGCTCTAGACAAAAGTCAGCTTCCCATACTAAGGATCACACTTGCATTATCTTAAAACACTTCATACTACCAAAATAGCTAACCATAGTAAAAATCTGAATTACCAATTCAACTATTAATGTTTACTTAACAACTGAATCCATAATACTGAAACAACCATTTAAAATTTCCACATACATCCATGAAACCACTTTCCAAAAATAGCCACAGCAAGCATCTTCTTTTCATCACTCAAAGAATAACTTAAGCAAAATTTCTAATGCTATTCCTAGAAACTTAAACAATATTAATATCCAATTCCTAATATCTAATTGCAATTTTAATAACAGAAAAATGAAAGCATCCAATTCTATTGTCAACTGTTCGATACAATAATACCTAAGATTCAATTCCATTCTTCTGTCACATTCTAACTAACAGAGTTATTTGTGAATCCATAGAAAGTTAACAATCAACTTTAATACCAAAGAATAATGCAAAATTACACATTAACTACATAATTACCGCCCGTATACAAATACACTTGTTCAATTCTATTATCTCTGTTACCAAGTCACTCATGTACATACTTGTAGATGTAAACACATATATGTACATATGTATATACACTCACAATATGTGTAGATACATATATACATATACATTCCTACAAATATATATATATACACATACTTATAGGCTCACACACATATATATACATATGTATATACACTCATGGTACATGTATATACATATATACATATACGTTCCTATAAGTATATATATATATATATGTACCCTTGTATTAATACAGAGTTCAGAGCACTACATAAAAGTTGTAATACAATCAAAAAACATGAAATCAAATATTCCAATCTAAATATGAGTTATCAGTTACTGATACAACTCCAAAATTCCATAGATAGTAACTATACTGCAACAGTAGCCATCAAATAGCCTTCAGACCAAAGTCATAACTAAATCTATGAAAGAAATAATGTGACAACAGAGACTTTCATTATAGACCCCACATCAACCGAGAATACCATAGTACCAAGAAACAAAACCATGTTCTTTTTCCTACTACAACATGATCATCCAAAAGAACTTGATTCCTAATAAAACTTACCAACAGACCTAGCAATCCTCATTAACAATAGCTGCAGTAATAGTAACCGGAACTTAATTCCCTCTATCTAGAGCACAGAACTATGAACGTTCATATCAACCACTAACACCAGAGACTGATACATATATCATACAATGACTATTCTCTACAAAACCTCGTGGTAACCGAATCTCCCATCTATCAAGCCCAATACTACAAGGTACTAGACAGAGAGAAGCATTCTACAGAATCTCCAATCACGACTTAACAAAGCTTCCCTATGCCAATGCTCGACAAGACAAGAAAATCAACTACAACATTCTAACAGTGGCATCACAATGAACATTAGCTGTGTTTACTAAACAAAATAAACTACCAACTAAATAATAAGAAATCGGGTACAAAATATGAATTCACTTAATGTTCCAATATTGCCAAGAAAACTTCTGACTATCGTTACACACCCATTCTAACCTAGGAACCACAGAACCTGATAATTATACCAGTTAGAGAATGCAATATAACCAGAATTCTCAAAACCCAAATACCTAGCGACAAGACCAATAACAACACCAGAAAAAACTAATCCCGTTCAAAATAACATTCCCAAAGCTCGGTAAAAAGAACTAGTAGTAGAGAGACGATAGCTTCATAGTCTTCACTCTCCATTGCTACTTCCTTACACAATACATTGTCATTCCCACTACTTAAGATCACGACAACTGACAAGAAACAGTGAAACACACAAACCCCCAAACTTAGGAAACCTTACGCTTCCACACTCCTATAAAATAGTATCACCATTTCGACAAACTCAAAAACCATATTCTAATCAACTGAACCAAAAACACACAACTGAAATACCAATTTTCAAATAGTGAACATAACACTGCAATGTGCCAAAAACACACACATTTTGAAAGACATTTCTACAGTATACAAGAACATTTTAACCACATTGCATAACCTGAATATAAACCATTTAAATGAAATTTTATATATAGAAAGCAAGAGTTGAGTTAGAGAATGCCCTTGCCTTTATAACAGAGTGGGGGTGTTCTGAACTCGAAGTTAAAGCCAAAGTCCTCGCTCCCAACTGACGAGCTACACCAAAACCAAATCCTTGCTCAGCAAAGCTAAACCCACCGAAAAAGTCCAAGAACCAAGGAACGAAACCGAGCACCCCGTGACAGAGCTCGTTTCATAAGCACCAAAAACCGAATAGTGCTTCCAAAAGATAGCTCGAAAACCAGAAATAGAACCATGAAATGAAAAATGGAGAATCCCATTAATAATGCACAAGTATACAACCATATTCCTCTCCAATTTGAATCGAATGACTCCATTTTCGTAACCTTTCCAGGCATCAAACCCATTACCTCAATAGAGAAAAACCTTGCCAAAGCAAATGACTGACAGCGAACTGAAGTCATTCAATTCCCATAAACATGTCATAGCTGCATTAAAGTCCAAACTTATCTTTCACTGCCACCTTCACTAAACACAGTGACAGCTGTCACTGCAGTACACAAACTTACCGAGAACTCCCACTTACCCATGCTCCGAGTAAATTCACATGTGCATATAACAACCAATTTCCCACAACACATTCGAACATAGCAAAAAAAACAAATATCTTGGCACAGTGAACTTATTATGACATAGCCACATTGATGAAGGGTGCTCCCCTTAATACCACAAACACATAACAAAAATAGAGAAACAACAACAATTATATGCCAAAATAGAAAATTGGCTTCTTATTATCTCCAGAAATGTGGAATTACAAACTTTCAGAATTACAATATGCAAAGCCACATGGGCATTCCCTTACAATATTCTGTAGGACAAAGCCTCGAATCAATACCCAGATCTACTACCAAAACTACCCTAGACAACACTACGGGCCTTCTTTATATAGGCAATTTCCATCGCCCGAGAAGGTTCTAGAAATTTAGCCCTTAGGGCTGACAAAACTTAGAATTATTTTATTTTACAATTTATTACATCAAAGTCGGCTCAAAATGAGTTTTGAAACCCAAACATAAATTTTGAAGAAAAATTATTTTCCGCCATTTCAGGTGACCCAACTTCCGAAGACCATAAGTCATCACCCGTTGACCTGATTGGCTATTAAAACCCCATTCTGGAAATGCCACGAAGCGCTCTATAGGCTTAACTAGTGCAAAGAGCTCGTCACCCAAATTTTCAACCTCATCCGGGGCATCTAAAGCCTTCAAAATTGAGTTTGAAGTTTCTGTACCCTGCTGCCAATACCGAAAATCTTCAATATCTTCAAAACTAGACCTGATCTAGCCATGAAACTTTGTTGGCAGGCTGATATGACTGAGATAAACCTCCACATGTAAAATTAGAACATTTCGAGATCGTAAGACCAGCTTACTAAAAATAGAAAGTTTCCATAAATAGCATCTCTGCACAAGATAGCCCTTATTGAATACAAAAATAGAAATATTTTTGGGTGATGCAAGATTGCTCTTACACCCAGGATGCTCCTGCATCAAACACCCAGGGTAATTTGAGAAGTGACCTTGTCACAACTCAGGTGTGCAGAGGAAAACCAAGACGGTTAACCTCCTCCTTTGTTAGCCATGATGAATCTTCTACAGGTCGTCCTTTCCATTTGACCAAATACTTTTCATATGTCCTGTTCCTTGTGCTTCTGCCAACACGACTGTCCAGTATGTCTTCAATCTCCTTGATATCTGAACTGGTTGCTGGAATACTCCACTGTGCTTCTGCAACCTCATCTTCAACACCTCCTTCATGATACTCTGTCAAATCTGAAATGTTAAACACTGGTGAAGTGTTCAGCTCAGTAGGCAATTCTACCTCATATGCATTTCTTGAATCATGCTTCTTCAGTATCTTACATGGCCCAAACTTTTTCATTTTCAACTTGTTATATGTACCAACCGAAAATCGCTCCTTCCGCAAATGAACCATGACTTCATCGCCAACCTAAAATTCCTTATGCCTCCTTTTCTCATCTGCCTTAGCCTTATACTGCGCATTCATCTTGGTAATATGCTTCCTCACCTCCTCATGGATGTTCTTCAAGTGTTCTGAAAAATCCTCAGCTTCAACACTACTTATTTCTCCATTATCTATCTTTCTCAATTCAGATGCATTTCTTGGACTACTTCCATATACAATCTGGAATGGTGATTTACCAGTGCTCCTATTGACAGAATTATTGTATGCAAATTCTGCCTGTGGTAAAATCAAATCTCATCCTGTTGGCTTATCTCCAACCAAACATCTCAGTAGATTTCCTAAACTTCTATTCACCACCTTTGTCTATACATTAGTCTGTGGATGATGTGATGAACTGAACTTCAAATCTATCTTCAACTTCTTCCACAATGTCCGCTAGAAATATCCAACAAACTTAGTATCTCAATCTGAAACTATGGTATTTGGCAAACCATGTAGTCTCACCACTTCTCTGAAAAATAATTCTGCTACATGAACAACATCATTACTCTTGTTGCAGGGAATGAAATGTGCCATCTTTGAAAATCTGTCAACCACCACAAAAATTGAATCATGTCCCCGTTGTGTCCTCGGTAAACTAAGAATAAAGTCCATACTAATATCCTCCCAAGGCTTCTCAGGTATAGGCAATGGCTGATACAACCCTGTATTCTGCTTCACTCCTTTCGCCATCTGACATACTCTGCAACTCTGTACAAACTTCTTCACATCTTGCTACAATTGTGGCCAATAATAATTTTCACTAACCAAAGCAAGGGTTTTATCACGACCAAAATATCCTGCCAATCCTCCACTATGCTTCTCCTTGATGAGATTCTCCCTCATAGAACTTCATGGAATGCACAACTGACTCCCTCTGAATAGCATATCATCCTGGATGATGAAATCCAACCATTTCATCCTATCTAGAGTAACAGGTTATGTACAAGCTTTCCAAGCTTAACCAAAATCAAGATCCTCTGGATACAAATTCTTGAGTTCTTTGAACCCAACCACCTCAATCTGCATCTCTGTCAGCAATAGTTGCCTTTTGCTAAGAGCATCTGCAACCCTATTAGACTTTCCACTTCTGTGTTTCAAAACAAATGTATAACTCTACAAAAACTCAACCCATTTCAAATGCCTCTGATTCAACTTTCCTTGACTATTCAAATATTGCAAAGCTTGATGATCAGTATACAAAACAAACTCCTTAGGAAGCAGATAATGTCTCCACTTCTTTAATGCCTGAACTATAGCATAAAATTTTTGATCATAGACAAAATATTTTCTCTTGGCATCATTTAACTTCTCACTAAAATAAGCAACAGGTTTACCTTCTTGGCTCATAACAGCTCCTATTGCAGTACCACTAGCATCACAATCTACTTGAAACACTTTATTAAAATCTGGAAGTGCTAAAACAGGTTGTTCTGTAACTTTTTATTTCAACAATTGAAAACTCTTTTCTACCCCATTAGTCCACTTAAACTCTTTTCTATCCCCCCTCATTATTTCAGTCAAGGGTCCACAAATACTGCTAAAATTTTTGATAAACTTTCTGTAAAAGCTAGCCAAACCATGAAAAGATCTTACCTTAGTAGCACTCCTTGGAGTAGGCCATTCAAAGATAGCCTGTACCTTCTCTAGGTCCATTTTTAGACCTTTTGCTGAAACTACAAATCTCAAATACACTAACTCTTTCTTCACAAAACTGCACTTCTTCAAATTAATCAACAATTTCTCATCTCTCAATTTCTCAAACACCATATGAATATGCATCATATGTTCCTCTAATATCTTGCTAAAAATCAAAATATCATCTAGGTAAACAATGACAAACTTACCCAAAAATTCTTTCAGAACCTCGTTCATGAGCTGCATGAAAGTGCTCGGTGCATTGGTTAGCCCAAAAGGCATGACTAACCACTCATACAGTCCTTCCTTTGTCTTGAAGGTAGTCTTCTATTCATCTCCTTCTCTTATCCGAATCTAGTGATATCCACTCTTCAAATCTATTTTTGAGAAATACACAGCTCCACTCAAACAATCCATAATATCATCCATTCGTGGCAATGGAAACCTATACTTGATTGTGATCTTATTTATTGCTCTAGAATCTGTACACATCCTCCACTCTCCATTCTTCTTTGGTGCTAATACCACTGGTACAGCACAGGGACTCAGACTCTCTCGAATCAACCCCTTCTGCAATAACTCATGTACTTGTCTGTTCAACTTTTCACTTTCTGCTGGTGTCATTCTGTGTGCTGCCTTGTTTGGAAAACTGGCTCCTGGAATCAAATCCATCTGATGACTGATCTTCCTTACCGGTGGTAATCCATCAAGTACATTATCAGATACAATATCTTGAAACTCATTCAACAAATCTGCAACCTCTATAGGTACATCCTCTACTTCTTTTTTACCAACTTTTGGAATTAAAGCAAAACACACATGCTCATGCCTCATACCATCTAGGAATTTTCTTCCATCAACAAATGTTATTCTTGCATTACCACATACCTTTTCTTTGGTCTCCTTCAATGGCTTTAGTTTATTTCACACTCCATCCTTTGTCAGGGAATAGGTATTCGCATGACCATCGTGTACAACACATCTGTCAAACTGCCATGGTCTACCCAATAACATATGACATGCATCCATAGAGATGATATCACATAGTACCTCATCTTGGTACCCACCGATCTTGAACTTTACTAGGCACTGTTCCCTGACCATGACCTTATGGTCATCCTGCACCTAGGTAATCCGATATGGATGTGGGTGTTTCTGTCTCTTGAGCTTCAACTTTGTCACCATCTTTTCTGACATCAAATTGTCAATGCTTCCACTATCGATAATCACATCATAGTATTTACCCTCACACTTGCATCGAGTGCGAAATAGGATCCTCCTTTGTTCAGGTTCGTTCTCACCACTCAGCAAGACTCTTCTGTTAATTAGCATTTCTCCTCTTTCAGCATCTTCATAATTTGATGATCTAGCATCTTCATCTACATGTGCAACTCTAGCCTGGCCTTCATTTCTCCTGTCTATTCTGCCTTGGCGCTGAGGACATTCAAATGCCCTATGACCTTCTTCTCCACAGTGAAAACATGTTCCATGGAAGTCTCCTCTTCCAGATCCTTGTCCTCTTCCTCTTCCTCTCTGATCTCTATTACTCTGATCTTGGAAACAATTGGAATTATTTCCTCTCTAATTTTGATTGCTACTGGCCTCATCCTTCTTTTTTGGATCTTCATTTCGGCCACCATATGACCGTCCGCCAGATCTTCCACCATGACCTCTTCCATTTTGTCTGCCCTCAAACTTCTTGTTCAACTTTTCCTCTACTTTTAGGGAAAACTGGTATGCCTCCTCAATACTGTTCATTTGAACCAGATTCAACTCCTCCTGAATGCTTGGCCTTAACCCATTAAGGTATCGGGCAACTTTCTCCTTATCAGCTTCGGCATGGCCTATTTTGATGAGGAGTCGATAGAACTCCTCTGTATACTCCTGAACAGATCTTCCTGCTTGCTTCAAACTTTGCGTTTTCTTTAGTAGGTCAAGCTCATAATCAACAGGAATGAACTGTTGCTTCAATTTATCCACCATCTGATCCTATCTTGTGATTTTATCTTTCCCTCTTCTATTTCACCCCAACTGAATTTCTTGCCACCAGATCTTTGCATGATCTTTCAATCTGGCCTTTGCAAATTTGACCCTAACAGGATCCTCAACATCTCCGTACTCAAAATATTCCTCAAATTCATTGATCCAGTCGATCAATTCCTCTGGGTTAAGATTTCTAGAAAATGTATGAACCTCAATCTTAGGTCTTTTCCCAATCTTGAAAATTGCCTGAAAAAGTCTTTCTTCCTCCTAGTTCACAATTTCAGCTTCTCCTTCTTGATATTCTTCTTCGGCTTCATCCTCGCTTTCATCTCTGACATTAAGATTCATTCCTCTGCGAATCTCTTCTTGCAATGCTCGTACTTGTCTCTGTAGCTCTCTAACCTCAGGTGTCACAGCACCAGCTCTTCTGCCACATTCTCTTCATGGAGACATTTTCGTGATGCGTGCTAAAACCCTAACCATGGTCCTGGTGCAAACTGTCTCACAGTCGGCAATCTGTTTACACACTCAAGAACTCCTGCTCTGATACCACTTGATGAAGGGTGCTTCCCTTAATACCACAAACACATAACAAAAATAGAGAAACAACAACAATAATATGCAAGAACAGAAAATTGGCTTCTTATTATCTCCAAAAATGTGGAATTACAAACTTTCAGAATTACAATATGCAAAGCCACATGGGCATTCCCTTACAATATTCTGTAGGACAAAGCCTCGAATCAATACCCAGATCTACTACCAGAATTGCCCTAGACAACACTACGGGCCTTCTTTATATAGGCAATTTCCACTACCCGAGAAGGTTATAGAAATTTAGCCCTTAGGGCCAACCAAACTTAGAATTATTTTATTTTACAATTTATTACATCAAAGTCGGCTCAAAATGAGTTTTGAAACCCAAACATAAATTTTGAAGAAAAATTATTTTTCGCCATTTTAGGTGACCCAACTTCCGAAGACCATAAGTCATCACCTGTTGACCTGATTGGCTATTATAACCTCATTCTGGAAATGCCACGAAGCACTCTACAAGCTTAACCAACACAAAGAACCCATCACCCAAATTTTCAACCTCATCCGGGGCCTCTAAAGCCTTCAAAACTGAGTTCGAAGTTTCTGTACCCTGCTGCCAATATCAAAAATCTTCAACATCTTCAAAACTAGACCTGATCTAGCCATGAAACTTTGCTGGCAGGCTGATATGACTGAGATGAACCTCCACATGTAAAATTAGAACATTCTGAGATCGTAAGACCAGCTTACTAAAAATAGCAAGTTTCCATAAATAGCAACTCTACACAAGATAGCCCTTATTGAATACAAAAATAGAAATATTTTTGGGTGATGCAAGATTGCTCTTACACCCAGGATGTTCCTACATCACACATTAATCCTAGTTCACGACACCATAGGGAGTATCTCAAAGCCATAACCAATGTTAAACAATTCACTAATCTTAACTTGCTAACCATAATACAAAGAATGTTAGGATATTATTAATCCCCCTTCCAGTTTAACACATATCCTCTCACTAACTCATTCTAACATAATAGACTTATTTATATTCTTTTAAATTTCAATTTTCACTTAATAATCGACACTAACATAATAAAATCATTTATACACTAGCATTAATCATAAAATTAACCATATTTTCCTTCACAATAACAAACCAATATAACATCGAAATTCTCATTAATGAAAACTTAATTGTAGAATAGGAATTCCTCATCCTTCTTCCTAAGTAACACAAATTTCCAAGTACCAAAGTCAACAGAGAAATTGATAATTCAGAAAAGACAATGTCTGCAGTTATTTAATTAAATCCAAAGTCATAGTGTAACCAAAGATTAACAATTAATAGCCAAACTAAATATCCCTAATCTATGTAAGATATAAATCGAAGTTAAAACAAAGTTATAATCCACTTCTAACCAAAAGAGTCTGAACATATCAAATCCGAACCAAGACATAAATCCATCCTAGAAGAACTAAATAAAGATGCAGAATAAAAAAAACCAAGCCAGAAGCAGATAGGGGCATGACACCCTCCCCCACCAACCTAGGCTTACTCCTAGAAGCCTGTAAACAAGTGAGGATGTGCTGCTTTCATTACCGCTGCATCTTCCCATGTAACAGATGTATCATCACTAAGATCTCATAACACTTTTACCTGCTCTACCTTGCGACCTCTGAGGTTTAGTTCTCTTTGTTGGATAATCTACACTGGTTCCAACATTAGTTGACCATCTACCACCTGTAAATCATTCCAATTTAGAATGTGAGCAGTGTCAGGAATATACTTCCTCAATACAGATACATGGAATACATCATGGATTCATGAAAGACTGGGAGGCAAAGCAAGTCTGTAAGCAACTGGACCAACATGCTCCAAGATCTCAAATGGTCCCACAAACCGTGGAGATAGTTTAGATCCCTTACCAAACCTAATAGGACTCTTTCGAGGCCTAACTCGAAGAAATACCTTGTCTCCAACCTCAAACTGACGCTCAATCCTATGTTGATCAACATACTTCTTCTTCCTGTCTTGTGCTATAGAAAGATGCTCTCTAACACATTTTACCTGTTGCTCCAAGTCTTGAAGCATCTCAAGACCTAGAATAATTTTGTCCTCAAGATTATCCTAGCTCAAGGGTGTTCTACATGGTCTCCCATACAGAGCCTGAAAAGGAGCCATACCAATAGAGCTATGATAACCATTTTTGTATGCGAACTCAACAAGGTGAAGATACTCCTCCCACTTACTCTGTCTATCCATAACGTACATCCTAAGCATGTCTTCTAATATCTGATTGACACGCTCAATCTATCCGTCAGTCTCGGGATGATATGCTGAACTGAAATTCAGCTGTGTACCCAATTCTCTCTACATAGATCTCCAAAGTGAAGATGTAAAGACTGAATCCCTATCAGATATGATCTTCTTAGGAATTCCATGTAACTGGACAACTTGCTCCATGTATATCCGTGCTATATATGCAGCATTGTAAGAAGAGCTTACTGGAATGAAATGAGCAACTTTAGTTAACCGATCAACTACAACCATGATTGCATCATGATGCCTAGCTGAAAGTGGTAACCCCACTATGAAGTCAATGGATATAGTATCCCATTTCCACTCTGGTACACTGTGAGATTGCAACAAACCTGTTGGATGTTGATGCTCTGCCTTCACTCTCTGACATTCCAAACACCTAGCCACAAAGTCTGCAATATCCCTCTTCATACCTCGCCAGTAATGGTACTTGCTGAGATCAGCATGCATCTTCTTCACACCAGGGTGCGCTAAATAGGGTGCCTTATGTGCTTCAATCATAACCAAATCCTGAAGATCCCCATTCTTTGGCACATAAACACTACCTCGGTACCTCATGAGTCCATCAGTGCTAATAGAGTAGCCCTCAAAGAGACCCTCTAACAGACTGCCACTGTCAATCACTGCTTTGACATCTAAGAACCAAGGATCCGAAGACAAGTTCTGAAGTATTCTATCCTTAAGATCCACTGTGAGGGTTAAAGAAGAAAGTTCGTGACGTCTTCTACTAAGTGCATCAGCCACTTTGTTTTCCTTACCTTGCACGTACTTCACTTCAAAGTTGTATTCACATAGAAAATCCATCCATCTGTGCTGATGAGCATTAAGATTGGGTTGTGTGAATAAATACTGAAGACTTCTATGATCTGTATGCAACTCAAAATGTTGACCCAATAAGAAATGTCTCCATTTGGTCAATGCATGCATTACAGCTACAAGCTCCAAATCATGCGTAGGATAGTTGACTTCATGATTCTTTAATTTCCTGGATTCGTAAGCAATGACTCTACCATCCTGCATCAACACTGCTCCTATTCCATCTAATGAAGCATCTGTACAAACAACAAATGCCTTACATGGATCAGGTACTGCTAACACTGGAGCACTAGTTAAGCATTCCTTGAGACGTTGAAATGTTGCTTCGTACTCCTCTATCCAAATGAATTGCTTTCCCTTTCTTTGAAGTGATGTGATGGGATGAGCTATTCGAGAGAAATTAGATACAAATATTCTATAGTAGCTAGCTAATCCCATGAAGCTTCGCACTTCCGAGACATTGGTAGGCACTGGCCACTCAACAATCGCCCTAATCTTGGCCGGATCCACAACTATACCCTCTCCTGTGATAATATGACCAAGATAGAAAATGTCAGTTTTGAAAAACTCACACTTCTTGAGATTGGCAAAAAGCTGATTCCTGCGAAGACATTCAAAAACTAGTCTCAAATGCTGCTCGTGCTCTTCAACGGAATCTGAATACACAAGGATGTCATCTAGAAATACCATGACAAACTTGTCAAGGAAAGTCCTGAATACATGATGCATTAGGCTCATGAAAACTGATGGTGCATTTGTTAGTCCAAAAGGTACTACTGTGAATTCATAATGCCCGTATCTGGTACGAAAAGTTGTCTTGTGGATATCAGCTTCTTGAATCCTTAGTTGATGGTATCCAGATTTGAGATCAATTTTGGAAAACACCTTAGCACCCTTCACTTGATCAAACAAGTCATCGATGCGAGGCAAAGGATATCTATTTCTGATGGTCACTTTATTCAGTTCCTGAAGTCTATGCACAGCCTTAGAGAACCATCCTTCTTTTTAACAAAGATGACAGGTGCTCCCCAAGGTGAGACACTAGGTCTTATGAGCCTTTTTTCCAGCAATTCCTCAAGTTGAACCTTTAGTTCCACTAACTCTTAAGTGGTCATATGGTAAGGAGTCTTAGAAATAGGCTCAGTACCAGGCAAAAGATCAATCCTGAAATCAATTTCTCTTTTAGGAGGGATTCTCAAAATCTCAGTAACAAAGATATCTGAAAACTCCTTCAAAACTGGATGATCCAAGTTGGTACTAGAAGAAACTAGTTCATCAAAATCATTGATAGAAACAGCAAACAGTTTGCATCCCATACGCAAGCACTTCTTGAGTTGTTTGGCAGAAACGGTCCTAACTGAAATAGGTCTCTTAATACCTAAAATGTACTTGGTTGTTCCAAAATCATCAATACATTTGATGATCTTTTCTCTGCAATCAATGATAGTTGAATGCTGGTCTAGCCAATCCATTCCAAGAATAACATCATACGAACCCAAAGGAATAACTCTAAGGCTAACTGAAGTAGTAAAAGCCTTAAGTCAAATCTTACAATCTACAACCACTAACCTTGTTTCTACCTTAGATCCTGATGCCAACTCAACTTGCCTTGCCCACTCAGCTTTATTCACAGGAATTCCACATTGTTTAACCAAATTTAAAGAAATAAATGAGTCGGTGGCCCCGGAATTGAACAAAATGGAAATTTTCTTACCTTGGCAATTACCTTTTGTTTCAATTACGGTATTCTGATGATCAGCCTGCCTTTGATCTACGGTAGCGAAAATACGATGGTTCCTTCCAGAATCACCTACAGTGGTCTCAGAACCTGCTACCCTAGATCTACCTTGGTTGTTGCCACGAAGGGGACAATTCCACTGAAAATGACCCAACTGCCCACAGTGGTAACATTTCGCTCCTCTCTTGATACTCTTTTGTTGCACTAAATTTGCTGGAGGAGATACATTGCTCTGCTGTCCACTTTGTGAAGACAAAAATGATTTGGGTTGCTCAGGTACTTTGAAACTCTTGTTGGACTTAGAGAACTTTCCAAACTTCCTTTTCATGAACTTGCCACTAGAACCACCTGAAGCTGCACTTGAATTGCCTTGAGAAAATCTCTGGTTCTTGCTACTATTCTGAACAAGAGGATTCATTGCACTCTTGATCGCACCTCCACTGAAACCTGACTTCATCTCAGTCAATTTGGCTTGATTAGAGGCTTCTTGAATAGTTTTAGGCTTGAAAGTACGCACTTCTTCTCCAATTTTGGGATTTAGTCCCCTAATAAAATATTGTACTAATGGCTTTTCATGTTCTACCAAACCGGAGTACTTCTTCAACTCAAAGAATCTCCTCTCATACATATCCACCGTAGCATTACCTTGAGAGATATTGAAAAATTCCTCAGATCTAGCCTGCTACCAGTATTCTGACATGAACCTCTCACGAAACCTTTCAACGAACAATTCCCAAGTGACTTGAGAAATGTTGACTCCAAGATGCTCAAGTTCCATGTTCCACCATATGGAAGCAAAGGATCTGAGCTACATAACAGTCCAGCGAACTCTAACATTACTCTGATAATCATGGAGGATAAAACATCTTTTGATGTTTAGCAGCCATGCTTCAGTAGCAGTACCTTCCTCGATTCCATAAAAGATAGGTCCTTTGAACTTAGAAAGGTCCTTCAACTGAGCCCTTGCAACAAGATTCTCAGCAACAGCCGGGTTTGCATTAGGAACTTGAACCACATTAGCATTTGCATTCGCTCCCCCACCGGGAACATTGTTCCTAGCTTCAATATCATCAAGTCTATCAAGTATCCGTTGGAGAACTTCAACTTGAGGTTCTCTTTGATCACCTTGATCAGCTCCAAACCCACCTTGGTGATCTTGCCCTCTACCCCGGCCACGTCCTGGACATCTTCCCCTACCTCTGCCAACTCCAGCATCAACTGGATCACCACGCCCATGGGAACCTCTTGTGACAGAAGGCATTCTCAAGACCTTAAATAATAAAGGAGAAAGAAAATCATTAATGGAAGCAAAGAGATATAACCCCTTTTCTAAACCCCGAGCCCCTAGTGTTCAAAACTTAGGCTCTGATACCAATGTAACACCCCATACTACTAATCAAATAAAAATAAACAACCACAAGAGAACCAATGAAATTAACCTGAACAGCACAACAATTTTTTTTTTAATAACAAGGTACAACATAGCACCGAATTACAAATCAATAGACATAATCAGTTATTTAAATATCCAAGGTAATCAATTACATGAGAGTATATCAATATACTCAACATTTAATACAAATATACTAAGAGTTCCAAAATACATCTAATTGATCCTAGATATCCTAAGCACTGTTCTGATAACAAGTAACCAGTAATAATCTGTTTTCCATAAATCTTTACAACAGTCAACCATTCCCCCAAAAATGTAATTTTCCTCATCTAGAATCCTGAAAACACCAAAACATAAAACAACCACAACAAATGGGGCTTAGTCAAAAAGACTAAGATAATGGAATACCTGCAAAGCATCTGCATCATACAGGTTAAAACCTTAACAAAATAATCTGAACCATGCATATAAAAATAGACATATTTCATCATTACAAGAAGCATTTCATTTCTAATCAACAGAAATAAACTCGCAAAGAAAATGACAAGGTGATGATCCACTAGCTTTGGGTATCTACATAAGAATCAACGATCAGTAACCAATAGGAAACTCGAAGAATTCATTATGCCAGCCTTATTCTTTCCAAGCAATAAGGTAAAACCATTCCCTTACTTCACCAACATGTGCAAGTAATCAGGGCAACAAATTTTATCTTTTTAAATGAAACCCATAGCCCATGAATTATTAAATTATCACTTAGTAATTAACTGACAGATATTCTTTCCCCTTCAGGCTCTAGACAAAAGTCAGCTTCCCATGCTAAGGATCACACTTGCATTATCTTAAAACACTTCATACTACCAAATAGCTAACCATAGTAAAAATCTGAATTACCAATTCAACTATTAATGTTTACTTAACAACTGAATCCATAATACTGAAACAACCATTTAAAATTTCCACATACATCCATGAAACCACTTTCCAAAAATAGCCACAGCAAGCATCTTCTTTTCATCACTCAAAGAATAACTTAAGCAAAATTTCCAATGCTATTCCTAGAAACTTAAACAATATTAATATCCAATTCCTAATATCTAATTGCAATTTTAATAATAGAAAAATGAAAGCATCCAATTCTATTGTCAACTATTCGATACAATAATACCTAAGATTCAATTCCATTCTTCTATCACATTCTAACTAACAGAGTTATTTGTGAATCCATAGAAAGTTAACAATCAACTTTAATACCAAAGAATAATGCAGAATTACACATTAACTACATAATTACCGCCCATATACAAATACACTTGTTCAATTATGTTATCTCTGTTACCAAGTCACTCATGTACATACTTGTAGATGTAAACACATATATGTACATATGTATATACACTCACAATACATGTATATACATATATACATATACATTGCTACAAATATATATATATATATATATATATATATATATATATATATATATATATATATATATATATATATATATATATATATATATATATATATATATATATATATATATATATATATATATATATATATATATATATATATCTATATATATATATGCACATACTTATAGGCTCACACACATATATATACATATGTATATACACTCATGGTACGTGTATATACATATATACATATACATTCCTATAAGTGTATATATATATATATATATATTTATTTATGTACCCTTGTATTAATACAGAGTTCAGAGCACTACATCAAAGTTGTATTTCAATCAGAAAACATGAAATCAAATATTCCAATCTAAATATGAATTATCAGTTACTGATACAACTCCAAAATTCCACAAATAGCAACTATACTGCAACAGTAGCCATCAAATAGCCTTCAGACCAAAGTCATAACTAAATCTACGAAAGAAATAATGTGACAACAGAGACTTTCATTATAGACCCCACATCAACCGAGAATACCATAGTACCAAGAAACAAAACCATGTTCTTTTTCCTGCTACAACATGATCATCCAAAAGAACTTGATTCCTAATAAAACTTACCAATAGACCTAGCAATCCTCATTAACAATAGCTGCAGTAATAGTAACCGGAACTTAATTCCCTCTATCTAGAGCACAGAACTATGAACGTTCATATCAACCACTAACACCAGAGACTGATACATATATCATACGATGACTATTCTCTACAAAACCTCGTGGTAACCGAATCTCCCATCTATCAAGCCCAATACTACAAGGTACTAGACAGAGAGAAGCATTCTACAGAATCTCCAATCACGACTTAACAAAGCTTCCCTATGCCAATGCTCGACAAGACAAGAAAATCAACTACAACATTCTAACAGTGGCATCACAATGAACATTAGCTGTGTTTACTAAACAAAATAAACTACCAACTAAATAATAAGAAATCGGGTACAAAATACGAATTCACTTAATGTTCCAATATTGCCAAGAAAACTTCTGACTATCGTTACACACCCATTCTAACCTAGGAACCACAGAACCTGATAATTATACCAATTAGAGAACGCAATATAACCAGAATTCTCAAAACCCAAATACCTAGCGACAAGACCAATAACAACACCAGAAAAAACTAATCCCGTTCAAAATAACATTCCCAAAGCTCGGTAAAAAGAACTGGTAGTAGAGAGGCGATAGCTTCACAGTCTTCACTCTCCATTGCTACTTCCTTACACAATACATTGTCATTCCCACTACTTAAGATCACGACAACTGACAAGAAACAGTGAAACACACAAACCCCCAAACTTAGGAAACCTTACGCTTCCACACTCCTATAAAATAGTATCACCATTTCGACAAACTCAAAAACCATATTCTAATCAACTGAACCAAAAACACACAACCGAAATACCAATTTTCAAATAGTGAACATAACACTGCAATGTGCCAAAACCACACACATTTTGAAAGACATTTCTACAGTATACAAGAACATTTTAACCACATTGCATAACCTGAATATAAACCATTTAAATGAAATTTTATATATAGAAAGCAAGAGTTGAGTTAGAGAATGCCCCTGCCTTTATAACAGAGTGGGGGTGTTCTGAACTCGAAGTTGAAGCCAAAGACCTCGCTCCCAACTAGCGAGCTACACCAAAACCAAATCCTTGCTCAACAAAGCTAAACCCACCGAAAAAGTCCAAGAACCAAGCAACGAAACCGAGCACCCCATGACAGAGCTCGTTTCATAAGCACCAAAAACCAAATAGTGCTTCCAAAAGATAGCTCGAAAACCAGAAATAGAACCATGAAATGAAAAATGGAGAATCCCATTAATAATGCACAAGTATACAACCATATTCCTCTCCAATCTGAACAGAATGACTCCATTTCTGCAACCTTTCCAGGCATCAAACCCATTACCTCAACAAAGAAAAACCTTGCCAAAGCAAATGACCGACAGCGAACTGAAGTCATTCAATTCCCATAAACATGCCATAGTTGCATTAAAGTCCAAACTTATCTTTCACTGCCACCTTCACTAAACACAATGACAGCTGTCACTGCAGTACACAAACTTACCAAGAACTCCCACTTACCCATGCTCAGAGTAAATTCACATGTGCATATAACAACCAATTTCCCACTACACATTCAAACATAGCAAAAAAAACAAATATCTTGGCACAGTGAACTTATTATGACATAGCCACATTAATCCTAGTTCACGACACCATAGGGAGTATCTCAAAGCCATAACCAATGTTAAACAATTCACTAATCTTAACTTGCTAACCACAATACAAAGAATGTTAGGATATTATTAATCCCCCTTCCAGTTTAACACATATCTTCCCACTAACTCATTCTAACATAATAGACTTATTTATATTCTTTTAAATTTCAATTTTCACTTAACAATCGACACTAACATAATAAAATCATTTATACACTAGCATTAATCATAAAATTAACCATATTTTCCTTCACAATAACAAACCAATATAACATCAAAATTCTCATTAATGAAAACTTAATTGCAGAATAGGAATTCCTCATCCTTCTTCCTAAGTAACACAAATTTCCAAGTACCAAAGTCAACAGAGAAATTGACAATTCAGAAAAGACAGTGTCTGTAGTTATTTAATTAAATCCAAAGTCATAGTCTAACCAAAGATTAACAATTAATAGCCAAACTAAATATCCCTAATCTGTCTAAGATATAAATCAAAGTTAAAACAAAGTTATAATCCACTTCTAACCAAAAGAGTCTGAACATATCAAATCCGAACCAAGACATAAATCCATCCTAGAAGAACTAAATAAAGATGCAGAATAAAAAAAACCAAGCCAGAAGCAGATAGGGGCATGACATATATGTGTGTGTGTGTGTGTGTGTGTGTGTGAATATTAGAGAAACTAATATAATACTCAAGAGATATTCAAGATATATATAAAGTAAAACCCTATGATGGTGTAAGATACAAGTTTACTCAAAATGTAGACAAATATTTGGTCTAGTTCAAACTATCTACATTAACTATATTAGTGTACAATAAACATGTCATTAACCTAAAAACTAAATTTGGTAAACAAATGCTATTTTAGGAAATTCTATGTAAAGGAAAGGAATACTTATCCCTTCAACTTATGATCAAGCATCATTGATGACTCGTAGTTTTGTATTTATTGCCCTTGAACTCTACACAAACCTAGATATCCTTGTGGGTCAATCTCATGGTTTTAAATCTATTTTTTACCATATAAATTTCATCTTTAAGGTGTAGTTTTGAATTGCTTCAATGTATGAACTAGTTGGCTATTATTTTTGACACATTCTTTAAAAATATCTTGAAATATTAATACGTGTAAGATCAAGTTCAAAATAGACTAATATTAATATTTGTAAAATAAGTTTAAAATAGACTAATATTAATCAAAATAGTATTACAAATTATATTTCAAAAATTGTAAATGAATCATATTGTACAAAAATAAATGTTCAAAAAAATTAATAAACATACAACATTTTCTTTTATAGTTAGTGAGCATTATAGACTAATATAATAGATCTTATACCCATGATATATTCAAATATTTCCCTACCGTATCTCATGTGAGGATTGAAATATTTTTTGTTTTATATCTCTCACTATATTCGAATCTCCCTATCTTAGGCCACTCCAAAATTAGAATCATAGGCCCTTTCAACGGACAAGTGAAGGAAAAAAAACAAACGGCTATATTTGTGAGTATACATATTTATGGAGTATACATGAGCATTGCATTGATCATGTAAAAGAGGATAGGCTGGGTTGGGCTGTCACCAGCATGGAGTCATAGGTATGTTATCAGCTCCTGTTAACAAATATGCTCTGTTCCTCCAATTTATTAGCATAGGTAATCTTTCTATCTCTCTTCTTTGCTCTGTTCCTGCAATTAAGCTTGCTCCATTTCTGCAATCATGGTAATCCGGTCCCAATTACATTCCCATCTTATCTTTTATTCCCATCTTATCAGAAGGCTGGTTAAACCCAATTAGAGTACCCACACTTTCCATTCAAACCTTCAATCATGGTAAACCATGCTGACCAAGAGTTCTCATACTGATGTAAACATCACAATCATCTTTGCAGCTCTGTTGGCCAAAATCGTAAAGACACAGAACGAAATCCAATAAACATAGAACGAAATCACTTCTAAAACATGACAGCGAAGCAAAGATTGCCCTAATGCAGTCTTTAGCACTGTCCATGAATTTCCTTAAAAAGATGAGCAAGTCTTTAGGCTTTTATGATTCTCTGGATATTCTGGTTGTACTGTTGAAGGCCTTTGAGTTTTAATCTGATATGATTTCTGAGAGACGTTGTGAGTGTGAGTTTTAATCTGATCTCAGTCAAAGATGTTTTGGGGCTTTTATTTCCCTTACTCCCAATTTTTTTTCTCTTAAACGTTGTAGCCACGACATGCCTTGGTTTTCAATTCCTTCCAATTTCTTCTCTTCTTCCAAATTTAGGAGCTGTATTCTTTTCATTACAGTTTTACACAGAATATTATGATTTTCCTTATTTGAAATCTATTCAAGTAGTGGATGCATGGGCATTGGTGTCTTATCTGCTCATGGAGGGTAGTGCTTAATAATTGTAGTCTCTGAATTGTGATATCCATCCACTCAATATTTTTGGTGATTATGTATGCTTGTGGTACATGGTCAAGCCAGACCAACGCTTGACGCATATAACAAACCTTAATGATAATTTTGGAATGTGCATCATTTTTTAGAGAAACATATGAATTCTTATTTTAATTTTAAAGGTTTATTCTTATAAATATCAACCATAGTGGGGAGGGCTTGGAGACGATCTGCCGAGTGATGCAGACTTAGTTAATTTATATTCTTTTGACTCTGTTATGCTGTGTATTTTCTTGGGCGCATGAATTACTTACATCAGAATATTTGATTGGAAGAACAAGTAATACATTGTAAATGTCAAATTGTAATACATTGTGAATATTCTACATTAGGGAAATTTTTGATCAGTAATTACGACTTATGCAGGTTTATCCCATAAAACATCTTCACAATTTCTTGGTGATCAGATGAAGCTGTTGTATACAGATGAAACTTAACTTAAGTATTTAAAAAAGATGTCAATAAGTCATAGATTGGTAGTGTGGAGGGATAAGAACAGGCCTGCCCACCAAAGCACAGGACCAACAAAAACAATGCACTAGCCAATCTGGGAGGGGCTTCTCTGGGAGATTATAACTGTTGCACACAACAGAAGCTGCGATGCCTGAAGTAAGCCCATTATCCATTTCCTCTGCTAATTTCCCAAACAAGCAGGTGGGTACATCTTCCTCAGAATGAGACAGCCAAATGGGCACTCCATGGGCAGGAACAGGATCCATGTACTGCTGGTAAGAATTGCCTTCACTATTATATTGCAGATAGTGACAATCAGGGATTGTGCCTGTAAAATGTGCTTAAGGACAGAACCCATCTGGTGACCTCTTCAATACCAATGTTCCGTAAATATACCTCCAATAAAAAATCCACTTCTCGTCATAGGTTTCTGAATCTTCATGTGTAATAACTTCTAGCCCTTCGTCAATTTCTGGAAGGCTTTTCTTAGTTTAAAATCCAACAATATCTTTGTACTTTTTTAAGTTTAAAATCACACCAAATTCTTTAATTTCCTGAACTTCACCCTCGAGACAACTCCTGATCACAAAATATTCGAGCCAGCTAATATTAGAAGTTCATAGCTTGGAAATCATATTAGCTTCGTACCTTTTTGTTTTAAACGCTAACGGTCTTCCTTTTTGTTTTAAATGCTTTTTGTTTTTTTGTTGTTTTTTTCTTGTTTCATCAAACCTATTTATGGGCCATTGATTTATTATTTTTCTCAGTACTTGTTTTTCCCCAATTTGTCGGGTTTTAGGTGTGCCATTCCTCATTGCCAGAAATGGTGTGTGACTGAAAGACTTTGCTTATACCAAGCTAAAGGAACCATGGCTCCCACAACCGGAACTGAAGCTGGTAATGCATTGGCGATGAATGGAAGCCATTACTCGAACCCTCCACGTTCCACTGTCTGTAAGAAACCAAGGTAAAACAAACCCACTTCTCTAAGAAACATTCTTTTTTTTTAATAATTGATCCAAATATGTCTGAAAACGTGTCTAGAAATTAGTCGCAACAGTACCCAAATGTTAGAAAAGGTAAAAGAAATTACTCACAGCCATACCCAAAATCAAATTTGAAGGATTCTTGATCTTCAAACTAGGGATTCTTGATATAGTCGTACCTAGATTTCTATTTGAAGGAGGCCGACTGCAGGACTTCTCTGTGACAATCTTAATGGGACAATCTTTCATCCTTCAAACACATTCCCAAACTCGCCTCCTGAATTGCCAAATCAAAATCATTTTTGGATCTTCTTGGATTTGCCCAAACTCATCGAAAGAAAGCCCAAAAAGCTCTCTATTAAAATCTTTAAAGGGATTCAAGCCCTCTGCTGCTGCTTCCTCTGAAGTTTGATTCCTCCAGAACAAGATTCTTTCGCAGGTTTGTAATTAAATCTGTATATGTGTCTTTTTGTTTGCCAACTTCTCCCTCTCCTTGCGCTTCTTCATTGCTAGGAATCTTAATCTGTGAGTGGTGACCGCTAGAAATCTTAAAATGTGATTAGGAATCTTAAGCAGTTGGGGAAATGCTTCTTTTCTTAATTTGGTAAGTCCCATTTTATATTCTCCCTCTTTCACAGGCTGATGACAATTTCAGGGTCAAGACAGAAACAGGGGATGCCAGAACACGAACAATAAAGAACCTAAAATATCGAAAGAATAAAGATGGATCCATGGTGATTAAGATGGAAAGGCAAAGCTATGAAGAATCAAATCAGAAACCGAAACAGAACATCAAAATACCACAGAAGGATCCTCATATTCTCTAAGGCACAAGCTCTGAACAATCTCATTTCAGGTTATATATGAATGACACTAACATTTATGGCTCTGCAACCTCTGAAATCATTTCTTTGCCTCATTTTCACAAGTGGAATAATTTCAGTCATATACATCAGGAAATACTCCAGAATAATTTTTATTGGAGTTTAGCATTGAACATCAAAGATGTCTTATTACATTCTACTACATAAGTCTTCCATTATCATTAATTTTATCTGGATGATGCTTTCTTCCTTGACTGTGTGAAATATTCATGGGCTGCTTGGGAGAAATTTCTAGTTCAATCCAAGCTCAGGGCTTGTATTGTTGACATCCTCTTCTTGGGTATCTGGCGGGTGTCTGGCTATCCATGTCCCAAGCATAAATGCCGTAGCAAACTAGAACTAGTAAAGTTGGGGCGAGTCTCTCCCCATCTATAGAGATCAGATCTGGGCGGCCCCTATAGATCTTTTATCGCTCCCCTCTCAATTGCCCTTGATAACTATCTCGATGCCCTTTATAGCTGTGAGCCCTATAGATACTAGGGGGTCGGGCATGCATTTATGTGCTTCTCGCCCATACAATTTGAGGGCTCGGCTCGGCCTGGATGCCTGGGAGGCATAGTGATTAATTAACTATAAACTGCTCCTTACCAATGTTGCCGCAACCCTTACCCCTCTCAAATATCTTGTAGGGCGAGATACCTCGTCCCCATAGCCGTTTTTTTATATAGTTCCTTTTTATGACCTCGTAATTCCTCCAGTTTTATATAATATTAGTGCTTGGCTTAAACTTTGGCATTCACTTATATTTTATTCAATTTGTATGTTTAAAATTGAATTTACTTTTATTTTCTTTTTTATGTATTCAAAATAAGTTTGGAATTAACATATTTATTTGAACTTTGGAGTCCACTTTGTTTAGTGTATTCCACCTTGGCATCTACTTATTGTTTATGTGAAGTGTGTGAAAATTAGATTTTAGTCTTTTATATGTACTTATTTGATTTAACTTTGACATTCACTTAGAGTGGAGGCACTTATTATGTGTGTGTGTGAGAGAGAGAGAGAGAGAGGAGGAATGAGAGGGGGAGTAAGAGGGGAGTGAGAAGGGGTAGAGAGAGTGGAGTGAGAAGGGGTAGAGAGAGAGAGAGAGAGAGAGAGAGAGAGGGGGGAGGGTGGGCGGGGGTGGGGGCGGGAAGGAGCGGGCAGGAGGAGGGAAGTGAGAGGAAGGGGGGGAGGGGGAGGGAGAAGGGGTGGGGAAATGAGAGGGAGGGAGTGGGAGGTGGAGTGAGAGAGGGAGGGGGAGGGATAAAGGAGGGAGGAGTGAGAGGGGGAGAGGGAGGAGGGAGGGGGAGGGAAGTGACGAGGGAGAGAGAGGGAGAGGGAGGGGGAGAGGGGGAAGTGAGAGGGAGTGCGAGGGGGAAGTGAGAGGGAGTGTGGGGGGGAGGGAGGAGGGAGTGGGAAGGAGAGGGAGAGGGGGAGGGGGACAAAGAAAGAGGGAATGAGGGAGGGAGGGAGTGAGGTGGAGGGGGAAGGGAACTGAGAGGGGTAGAGGGAGAGGGAGGGAGGAGGGAGAGGGAGAGGAAGGGGGAGGGGGAGTGAGAGGGAGAGGGAGGGGGGGGAGGGGGAGTCAGGAGGAGGGGGAGTGAGAGGGAGAGAGGGAGGAGGGACAGGGATGAGAGGGGTAGAGGGAGAAAGAGGGAGGGAGGGGGAGGGGGAGGGAGAGGAAGGGGGGGGAGTGAGAGTGAGAGGGACGGGGAGACAGGGAGGAGGGACGGGGGGTGAGAGGGATAGGGAGTGGGAAGGGGAGGGGAGTGAGAGAGGGGGATAGGGAAGGAGGGAATGAGGGAGAGGGAGGGAGGGAGGTGGAGGGGAGGGGAAGTGAGGGGGACGGGAACTAAGAGGGGTAGAGGGAGGGGGGGGGTAGGAGGGAGAGGGAGAGGGAGAGGGAGAGGGAGGGGGAGTCAAGGAGAGGAAGGGGAGGAGGGGGAGAAAGAGGGAGAGGCAGAGGGAGGAGGGATGGGGTGAGAGGGGTAGAGGGAGAGAGTGAGAGGGAGGGGGAGACAGGGAGGAGGGACGGGGATGAGAGGGACAGGGAGTGGGAAGGGAAATGAGAGGGAGGGGAGTGGGAGGTGGAGTGAGAGGAGGAGGAGGAGGGAGGAGGGAGCGGAAGTGAGGGGGAGGGAGGAGGGGAGGGGGAGGGAAGTGACGAGGGGGAGAGAGAGAGGGGGAAGTGAGAGGGAGTGAGAGGGGGAGGGACAAGGAGCGAGAGGGGGGAGGGAGGAGGGAGTGGGAAGGAGAGGGAGAGGGGGAGGGGGATAGAGAAAGAGGGAACGAGGGAGGGAGGAGTGAGAGGGGGAGGGAAGTGATGAGGGAGAGAGAGGGAGGGGGAGGGCGAGGGGGAGAGAGAGAGGGGGAAGTGAGAGGGAGTGCGAGGGGGAGGGAGAGGGGGGAGAGATAGGGAGGGAGAGGGGGAGGGAGGAGGGAATGGGAAGGAGAGGGGGAGGGGGACAGAGAAAGAGTGAATGAGGGAGGGAGGGAGGGAGGGAGGTGGAGGGGGAAGGGAATTGAGAGGGGTAGAGGGAGAGGGAGGGAGAGGGACGGGGGAGGGGGGGAGGGGGAGTCAGGAGGAGGGGGAGTGAGAGGGAGAGAGGGAGGAGGGACGGGGATGAGAGGGGTAGAGGGAGAGGGAGAGGGAGGGAGGAAGGGAGAGGGAGAGGAAGGGGGGGAGTGAGAGTGAGGGAGAGAGTGAGAGGGACGGGGAGACAGGGAGGAGGGATGGGGGGTGAGAGGGATAGGGAGTGGGAAGGGCTGGGGAAATGAGAGGGAGGGGAGTGAGAGAGGGAGAGGGGGATAAGGAAGGAGGGAATGAGGGAGAGGGAGGTGGAGGGGAGGGGAAGGGAACTAAGAGGGGTAGAGGGAGGAGGAGGGAGAGGGAGAGGAAGGGGGAGGGGGAGTCAAGGAGAGGAAGGGGAGGAGGGGGAGTGAGAGGGAGAGGGAGGGGGAGATAGGGAGGAGGGATGGGGGTGAGAGGGACAAGGAGCGGGAAGGGAAATGGGAGGGAGGGGAGTGGGAGGTGGAGTGAGAGGGGGAGGAGGAGGGAGGGAGGGGAAGGGGGGAGGGAGGAGGGAGGGGAAGTGAGGGGGAGAGAGTGGGAGTGGGAGTGGGAGGGAGAGGGAGAGGGAGAGGGGGAGGGGGATAGGGAAAGAGGAAACGAGGGAGAGGGAGGGTGTAGGTGGAGGGGAAGTGAGGCGGAAGGGAACTGAGAGGGGTAGAGAGAGGGAGAGGAAGGGGGGAGGGGGAGTGAGAGGGAGAGGAAGTGGGGAGGGGGAGTGAGAGGGAGGAGGGACGGGGGTGAGAGGGACATGGAGTGGGAAGGGGTAGGGAAATGAGAGGGAGGGGAGTGAGAGAAGAAGAGGGAGAGGGAGGGAGGGAGTGGGAGGTGGAGTGAGAGGGGGAGGGGGAGGGAAGTGATGAGGGAGGGGGTGGGGGGCAAGGGGGGAGGGAGGGGAAGTGAGGGGGAGGGAGTGCGAGGGAGAGGGAAAGGGGGACATGGAAAGAGGGAATGAGGGAGGGGGAGACAAAGAGGGGGAAGGGGGGGTCGAATGGAGGGGGAGAGAGAGAGGGGGGAGGGAGTGGGAGTGAGGGGGAGGGGGAGGGGGAGGGGGAGAGAGGGGGGTGAGAGGGAGAGGGAGGGGGAGGGGGAGAGAAGAGAGAGGGAGTGGGAGGGAGATAAGAAGAGAGGGGGAGTGGGAGGGAGGGAAGGAAGATGAGAGGGAGGGAGGGAGATGGAGATGGAGTGAGAGGGAGGATGAGGGGGAGAGAGAAAGTGAGGGGGAGGGGAGTGAGAGGGAGAGTGGGAGGGGGAGAGGAAGGGGGAGGGGGAGGGGGAGGGAAGTGATGAGGGAGGGGGTGGGGGGCAAGGGGGGAGGGAGGGGAAGTGAGGGGGAGGGAGTGCGAGGGAGAGGGAAAGGGGGACATGGAAAGAGGGAATGAGGGAGGGGGAGACAAAGAGGGGGAAGGGGGGGTCGAATGGAGGGGGAGAGAGAGAGGGGGGAGGGAGTGGGGGTGAGGGGGAGGGGGAGGGGGAGGGGGAGAGAGGGGGGTGAGAGGGAGAGGGAGTGGGAGGGGGAGAGAAGAGAGAGGGAGTGGGAGGGAGATAAGAAGAGAGGGGGAGTGGGAGGGAGGGAAGGAAGATGAGAGGGAGGGAGGGAGATGGAGATGGAGTGAGAGGGAGGATGAGGGGGAGAGAGAAAGTGAGGGGGAGGGGAGTGAGAGGGAGAGTGGGAGGGGGAGAGGAAGGGGGAGGGGGAGGGAGTGAGAAGGAGTGAGGGAGAGGGATGAGGGAGTGGGAAGCGGTGGGAATTGAGAGGGAGTGAGGGAGAGGGCGGGGGAGAGAGGGAGGAGGAAGTGGGAGTGAAAGGGAGAGGGAGTGAGTGGGGAGGGGGATAGAGAGGGAGAGAGAGAGTCAGAAGGGGTGGGGAAGTGAGAGGGAGAGGGAGGGAAGGGGAGGGGGAGTGAGAGAAGGAGAGGGAGAGGGGGAGGAGGGAGGGAGTGGGAGGTGGAGTGAGAGGGAGAGGGAGGGGGATTGAGAAGAGAGGGAGAGGGAGAGGGAGAGGGAGAGGGAGAGGGAGATGAGGGAAGGAGTGGGAGGGGAGTGAGAGTGAGGCAAAGAGGAAGAGGGGATGAGGGAGGGGGAGTGAGAGGGGGAGAGGAAGAGGGAGGAGGGAAGGGGAGAGGGAGGGGTAGGGTAACAGGGAGGGGGAGGGGGAAGGGGAGGGGAAGTAAGTCAGGGGAGAGGGAGGAAGGAGGGGAGGGAGTGGGAGTAGAGAGTAGGAGGGAGAGGGAGAGGGGGAGAGGGAGAGGGAGAGGGAGGATGGAGGGAGCGGGAGGAGGGAGCGAGAGTGAGAGTGACAGGGGAAGGGGGAGAGGGAGAGGGAGAGGGAGAGATGAAGGGGTAGGGGAAGTGAGGGGAGGGAGGGAAGAGGGGAATGGGAGGGAGGGGAGGAGGTAGGGGGAGTCAGAGGGAGCAGGAGAGGGAGAAGGGGAGGGGGAGGAGAGGAGAGAGGGGGAGGGAAAGGGAAAGGGAGGGGGAGGGGGAGTTAGAGGGAGAGGGAGTGGGGAAGGGGGAAGGGGCAGAGGGAGAGGGAGAGGGAGAGACGAAGGGGTAGGGGAAGTGAGGGGAGGGAGGGAAGAGGGGAATGGGAGGGAGGGGGGGAGGGAGGGGGAGTCAAAGGGAGTGGGAGAGGGAGAAGGGGAGGGGGGGGAGAGGAGAGAGGGGGAGGCAAAGGGAAAGGGAGGGGGAGGGGGAGTTAGAGGGAGAGGGAGCGGGAGAGGGGGAGGGGGAGGGGGAGTTAGAGGGAGGATGAGGGTGTGTGTGAGAGAGAGAGAGGGAGGGGGAGGGGGGAGGGGGGTAAGAGGGAGGGGGATGGGGAGGGAAGAACAAAGAGGGAGTGGGAGGGAGGGAATAAGAGAGGGGGATGAGGGATTGAGAGAGGGAGGGATTGAGAGAGAGAGAGAGAGAGAGAGAGAGAGAGAGAGAGAGAAATTAGGTTTAGGTAAAGTAACAAGTAAAGTGATAATACCCAAGGTTTGTTTAGAAACATTATCAAATTCATAGATAGGAATAAAATAAGGTTTAATTGATGAAATATCCACCTTGATTTTATACAACAAATCAATACTATACATATTAAGACCATATCCATTATTAACTAAAGTTCTTTGAATAGTATTACCATTGATAAGGAAAAACCATAAGGGAATCATGTTCATCTTGAATTTCTTTAGGAGGCAACTCATCTTGAGAAAATATAATTTGGTCTTTTTTATTGGTCACATTCATGCATTATAATATGGAAATTATATTTATCTTGTACAAGAGATGGAGTAGTCATGTTTTTCAAGGTTTGTTACAATGCTTCATGATATGTAGGTTAATTTTAAAGAAGCTCCCAAAGAGATATATTGGCAGGAGTAGCATAGAGTTGTTCTACTGAATCATACTTATTTTTAATATTTTGAGGAAGATGGGGTGTATGAGGAAGAACTGGTTGAGAATTAGGAAGAGATGGAGGAGCTTACAGACTTATACAATCTACCTTGACTAGTGGATTTAAAACTTACAATTAAGTAAGCACTCAATTAAGAGATTTATGAAGGCCTGTTAGGACCACTCTGTTAAGAGATTTACCCTAATTCACCTGCTAAAATGTATCAGTACTTGGTCCTTCGGTTTGCACTGTAAATGCTGATTACAAATCTTCTCTTTCCAATATTTATCTGATCTCAAAATCAAATGTAGCTTTTATTTATCCTTCACTGCTTTGCTCGGTCACTCTGTCTGATCTTTGCATCCAACAATCAAAATACTACTCTTCTCCGCATACAAGAGATCTTCTCTTTCTCTTTTCTCACTACATTTTAGGGTTTTGATATCACCTTATATAAACATTTGATCAAGATCAACAATCTAGATTCATCACTTATGTTGCTTAAGCATTCCCTTTTTTTGATAGGTTACATGACTTGCATAAGGATTAATGACAAGAAATATAAAGCATAATAATCTCCTTGATTCTCTCCTTAATCATTAAATCTTGCATAGAAGTGGTCCAAAATGGTTTACCTAGGTGTTTGTGCTATTACAAACACATATGTCAAAACTGGCTTGCTCGGCATATGAATTCTCTAATGCTCATTCAAAACTATTCTTCATATACTAGTGCTCATCATAGACTCTTCTATACAACTCGGCATAAACTGCTCAGTAACTACTGGAGTACTCGGTAACCTCTGACTTGCTCGACAGTAACTACTGCTCGGTAACTATACAAAATACAAGTCTATACATGACTCAGCCTTAATAAGATGGCTCGGTCACAGTGATGACCGACCAACATTGCCTTGAAAATGACTAAGTGCTAGACACTAATAGACAACATAACATAGGGATCAACAATCTCCCCCTTTGACATTAGTGGAAAAAACACTTTGTCATGACTTTTACATTGTATAACCAAAATAGTACTTAGTACTTGATTACTCCCCCTAATACTGTGACTCGGTCTTCAAAAAAATATAGTATATATACATGACTCTTGACATATAATGAATATACGTTTTCTTTACAAAATAGTATGTCATGTACCTTTCTATTCTATATCTCTTCTTTGATGATCACTATATATACACGAGTACATGACTCATTTCCTCCTTGTACCATGACATATCTACTATTTCCCCCTTATTTTTGTCACTTGAAGATGCTGGGGTGTAGGGGTAAGAAAATACTTATCCAAAACTGGTTTGTGGAGCTGCATAATCATTTCTAAGGCATTATCTCATCTGGATCTCACAGACTCAAAAAATCATTTCTTGATCTCTACCTAGGAAGCTACATCAACCAAACCCTCAGAAATAGAGATGAGGATCTCTCTATACTAACTCCTTTGTTGACGCCAATTCTCTTTGCATAACCTCCAGATGAGTTGTTAACATTTTTTGTATTGAGATTAGTTTGGCTCTTATTCTTCCATCATTAGCCATCAACTCGACTAATCTACCTTGTGCATGAAGTAAGCATGTGAAATGAATGGAGTTGGAACTTTCATCCATGCTTAGTGAATGTCCAGTAGACTTTAAATATAATTGCATCTTGTCAATCAATTCTTGATTATCCTTAGTGAATGTTTCAACATTGCATAGTTTCTTTTATAAAGAATGAACATTATGTACAACTTCTTCTAAGTTATTCACTAAATCAGAAAGTTCTACCTATTTGACTACTATCTCAGTTGAGACCCTTTCAAGTACCTTTGTCTCAAACTTTCTTGCTAACCACTGCATGAGCTTTTCATTAGCTTCACTAACATCATTTTCACCTTTTTAACAATATGAACCAATTGTTCCAGAATAGGTGAAGTCTCATTCACATCATCCAATTCAAAAGTGTCTACAAGTATACCTTTGATTTCATGCAGTACCTTATTTTTATGGTGTTCTCTCCTTAGTTCCTCTTGCTTGCTCTTTTTCTTCAGGAGATCTTGCAATATTTGCATTTTCTCATAGGTCAAGCTATTAGTGTCCCACTTTGGAATCACTATAAAATTCATCAAGTGTGACCTGTGTGCTAAGAGAATTTTCCTTCTTCTTATGTATTTTCTTCTTTGGTGTGTTGCCACTCGACAACTATACTAAGGCTTGGATAGCATATTTCTCCTTAGGCTCTAGATTCTCCTTAGTTATTTTCTCCTCAGTCTTCTTCTCTTCCTCAGCATGAGGACCTCAAATTACTGTTGCATACTTATCTGCTTGTTATTTTAAACTCTCCTCTTCTTTTTCTTTATTATCTTCCTCGGTAGGTGCATTTTCTATTGTTATTATCCACTTGTCCTATTCCATGGAACTTGAACTTTGTATGACTTTATGTTCAAGTGTGACCATATGGGAGCTTGTAGGTTTAGTGTCAATAGTTGACGTACCTTTAATCCTTGTATAATCATGTACCTAGATGAGAAATGGATTGGTACTCGGTAGAAAGGGATCTGAGATTGCCTCGACAAGAATTTGGCTTTTTATTTCTTCCTCGGTCAAGCCATTGATGTTTACTTGTGTATCCTTAGGGATATCCTCAATAGTGATCACATCCTATGATCCACTCACTTCTACCTTCTGTCTTTCCTCTTACTTTATGAGGCTCATCTATATCTTCTTTATTATCAAGTTCCACTTGGCTAGATGTACCTTCACCTTTTTGTGCACTCTTATCAACTGTTAACCCAAGAATGATCATCCACATCCTTTTTCTCTGGGTGACAACTTCTTCAACATTATGTTTCAAAGTAGAATAAGCCTTAGCATAGGTATAAACCTATTTCTGTGTTGCTCCATAAATGTCTCTATTTGTTTTGGTGTTAATTCACACATGATCTGAGCTAGAGTGCCTTCTCTTATCTGTCTCTCGGTCATAATGGCATACTGCCATTTCTAATCAATTCTGGTTAAAATTTCATCAGTTATTAGATTCCTTATCTCTAGTGGTGTCATCTTGAATGTACATAGCATTTATAACATATCCTCTTCAATCTTTTCTTTGACATCTTTGCTTAATCTTTCAAATTTGATAAACTTGAATCCTGCTAATCCTATTATACTTTTGATATTTTGTCATATTTCATCCACACTAGTTGGATGTCTATGGGATGTCACCTTTAATTTGGTATTATCATCTATTTTGGTCATTTCTTCATCATCATCATCCTTCTAGAATACCAATTTCTTTTTTGGCTTCTTCTTAGGATGACTCAGAACAACTCTAGTTTGCACTTGTTTTCTTTTACCTGAGCCTTCCCCTTCAGTTTTCTTTTCTGGCATTTTCCTTTGGGGCTCGACATCTGTCGCAATTGAAGCTTCCCTGGTTCTCAGTCTTAATGCTATAGGATGAGTATGATTTTGTTTCTGTATCTTTCTTTTACTAGGCTCAGAAATCATTATCTCCTTTCCCTTCTTTTGAGTTTCTACTTCCTCTTCACTTCCTTCAGATTCACTAGACTGATCTTCATCCTGACCTTGTGTAATTTTAAGAGGTTCATTCTCATCTTCTCCCTCACCTATCATATTCTCTATATTCTTGACTATTTTCTTCCTTTTCCTCTCTAGGGTTGCATACTTTAACCCCATAGTAATTTTGAACTTATCTTCTTCATAATTCCCAAAAGGATTTTAGTTTCTATCAATCTCTTCAACAAGTAAAGTAGTTATTGCTGATGATGTTTCATCTATGTTGAAATCATAAGGAAATAGTCTTAGCCATGCTACCCTAGGCGTAATAGTTGTAATACCCCAAAAATGGGCTAATTGACCTCCTACATCAACAAATCGATCAAAATCGACATAAAAGTCCTAACCTAAGGCATATATGCACATCATTTTATCAAAACCCTAATCGATTCTATCTTGATTCTACATCAGGGAATATTCCTAAATATTCCTAATTTATCCTAATTATATTTGATTAAATATTATTTGGTGATAAATTATATTTATCCTAAAGTTGATTAATTAAATATGTTGAATATTTGATTAATTAGGCTTAATTCTGCCACTTAATTATTTAATTAGATTTAATTACATGTATTCCTAATTAATATTGTTTTTATTTGACAATAAATCAAATTTCCTAAAAATAATCAATTGAACATTTATTTAATTGACTAAATCAAATTGTCAAATTTAATGATATAATTTTGGATAAAGTTTGAGTAAAAAATTGATTAACCCATAAATCAGTTATTTTCAGTCAAAAATTAGTTAAGTTGAGAATAAATCACTTGGATTATTAAATAAATTCATAAAATTCCATGTACATTCAAAAAAGTAGTAAAACTCTAAATCAACTATCAATTTCAATTTGTTAACTTTTCGAACTCAACATGTGATTGTGAGTTGAAAAAGTGAACTGAACTCTTGATTTGAGTTAAAAAGTTGTTCTTGCATGATTTTGTGAGTTAACTGTTTCTAATTCTTTGATAACTCAAAAATCAATCCGAGTTCATCAAGGAGTGATTTATGGCTTTTTACATGCATTATCAAACCCTGGATTTCTATATAAACGAGGCTCAATCCTTCACAAACAATCCCGCTTTCAATGAACTTGGGAATTTGGAGAATTTGGCTTATGCAATCTGGCAATTTTGTGAGATTGTGCTATTTCTTGAGATTCTTGCTTTCATTTTGTTTTTATTTTCATGTCAATTCCATATCATTGTTAGATTAGAATTGTATCGATATCAAGTTTTAGATCAATTTCCATACAGTTTTCATACATATTGCATAGAAAAATCAATAAAAATAGATTAATCTGCATTCATATTTCATCCATCTTTCATCATTAAATCTTTCGTTTAGGTGTTTCATTGTCACTGATCTCGGTCTAATTCTAAGAATACCATACTCACACTTACTAGAAGGCAGTAAATCATTTGGTTAGCAATAGGTTGTTTATTTGCAAATTTCTTGATTTGCTAACCTCTAATGTTTTACGTAAGTGTTGTGTCTCTAACTAGGTACAATTTTCACACACACATTTCTGGCGCCCACCATGGGGCCCTACAATGGGTTTCCATTCTGATTTTGTAATTTTCTGACATTTTCTTTCAAAACTGTGATTTTTAATTTTATGTTCTGTACAATCTCGTACAACACTTGGCAATTGTCGTATCAGGATACCCTGTCTGTAGTATGAAAGATGAAAATCTGAAGTGTCATGTCGATTATATGGGCATTGTCATATGAGAGTTTAATTGTCATGTGTGCACTAACCCACTATCGTATCATTTCTGAATTGTCATATGGGAAGTAGCATATTGTCGTACAAGTTTTGATTCTAGTATTACATTTGTCGTATCAGAATTTTAGGTAGTCTTTCAAATTTGGATTTTAGATTTGGAGTGACAACTAACCCTAACAATTAATGCTTGTTGGTTTCTAATTATTTTTATAGCCTAACACATTTGTGTAGGACAAGAGATGAAGACTGAGCATCAAAATACATCTTTTTAACCTCTTCCTATCTTGACTTCCAAGCCCATCTTTTGTAGATAACCCCATTCTTCACAAAACGTTGGTCAAAGAAAGCTCATTCAACAAATTTCTGACAGGTGGTTTTACAAGTTGCCAAATCTTCTTCAAGAAAATATTCTGCCTGCTTAGAATTTGATGTAGGAGCATCTCAGGTCCTTGGCAATCCTGTGTCACCAAAAAGATGTTTGAAATTTTCATTGCTGCTCGGTTCCTTCTTTTATTGAGTTGGTTCGGTGTTGCTTGGTTTCTTTATTTACCATTGTTGGTCGGTTATCTCTCTGGCGCTCAATGACTTTCCCTAGCACTCAGTCATCCTTTCTTACCGAGTTATTTATTTTGGATTTTTGTTGAGGCCAACTCTTGCATTTATTATTGGTCATGAATTTAATGTTGGTATCTATCATTGGGAACTATGCAAACCCAAATCTATTCATTCCTTCTATTGATGGTTGATCTGAAGGCTAACTTGTTCGGTAGTAGCTTGTATAAATGTAGTTATTTGGTTAGAGTTTAAGGAGGCAGTTTTAGATAGAGGATAGAAGATAGAAGATTAGAGATTGTTGATAGATCCTCGCATGTTTGAGGACTTATGTACTTGATTGTAATATATCACATAAACTGGGAAGGCCTTATAGCCTGACATGTATGAATGAATCAATTTGAAGAATATATAAGAAAGTGATCTTGCATTCTCTCTCTCACTTCTTGTGTTGTTGCTTCCACATGTTTTTCTGCTAGGTGGACCTAGTTAGGGTGTGCCTTTGGCCCCTCTCCCCATCATCCTTTGTGTCAGGTGGTACCAACGTGAGGTGAGATCCAATTCTTGTGAATCCCTATTTGAATTGTTGTGGGGTAGCAGATTGCGATTTGACCTGCAATTGCAGAGGGTTTTAAGATGGTTCATGAGAGGTGAGATGCAGGTCCAAGATTGGCAGACATGTTGAGACAACTTGTTGCTAGATTAGAAGCTGTTGAAATAGCCCAGAGAAGAGGAAGACATCTTGAATATGTTAGTGATGATGAAATTGAAGAGGAACAAGGTGATGTAGAACTTGCACCTGTGATGGATCAAGGTGAGGAAATATTGTTGAAGGCTTTGACAAATTTGAAGTCTACACCACACTTCAATCCTCCTGATTTAGTGGTAAATTAGATTCTGATAAATTTATGGACTGGATCACTGAGATGGAAAAGTACTTTGAGTATGAAAATTTACCTAAAGAAAAGAAGGTGAAAATTACAAGCACAAAGTTGAAAATTCATGCATCCTTATGGTGGGAACATCTGCAGTTAGACAGAAAAAGGAAAGGAAAAGACAAAATCAAGGTATGGAATAAAATGGTGAATAAATTGAAAGGAAAGTTTTTACCTTGTGATTATCAGATTAACCTAGTTAGGAGAATGCAAAGTTTGAGGTAGAAAAATAGCTTGGTAAAAGAATATACTAAGGAATTATATAGATTAGATATTAGATTTGGACATGATGAAGATGATGTGGAAAGAATTGCTAGATACCTAAATGGTTTGAGAGTTTCCATCCAAGAAGAAATCAATTTGGTCAAATTATAGAACATTGAAGAGGCTTAACAATTTGCATTCAAAGCTAAGGAGAAATTGAACAAGAGACATGAGAAAAGACAAAGAGGTAGAGGTGGTAGATTCCCTAGAGAAAGAGGTAGATCTCATGGTGAAAACAGTAGATTTGAACCTGAAAAGAAAAATCTAGATAAAGGCAAGATCGAGTGGAAAGGTGAAAGTTCATCTAGAGGTAGAGATAGTAACTACCAAGGTGGTTTCTAAGGAACTTTTTACAATTGTGGAGAAGGACATAGATATTTTGAGTGTACGCATGCAAGTAAGAAGGTTAGTAGTAGTAGGAATGCTTTGGTGCAAGAAGAGTCACCGAATGAACCTGATAAGGAAAACAACTTGATGGTAAGGAGAGCACTTTGGAGTGAAAGTAATAAGGAAGATCCGGTAAGGAAAAGTTTGTTCAAGACCAGATGTAGAGTTTTTGATGAAGTTTGGAAGGTAATCATTGACAATGGTAGCTCAGAGAATCTAACATCTAAGGAAATGGTCACAAAGTTGCAGTTGAAAAGGCTAGAACATTTGAAGCCCTATCAAATTTCATGGATCAAAGATGAACATACACTCTTGGTAAGTGAACAATGTTATGTGAATTTGAAAATTGGAAAGTACTATGATAAGGTGTTATGTGATATCATGCCTATGGCTTGTTGTCATATTTTATTGGGCAGACTTTGGCAATATGATAGACATGTTATATATGATGGGATATTGCACAAATATACTATTTGGGATGATGGAAGAAGACAAATCTAGTAAGACGGTGGGTGCCAAAAATGTACACACTAAATAGTGCACTTCTCTAAGTCATTACTTCCAAGGGAATCTATGAATGGGAAACCTTGAGAAAGCGACCTAGAGCTCCCTAGGCATGGAGTCACAAGGATGTTGATGGTGCTCTCAACTAGAGCTATTGAAGCATGCAACCTTGCTAGTAAACCACACAATGGGAGATTCAAAGAGACAAGGGCAAGAATGCCAATATCTTCAAGAATCAACAATGGAAATGCAATGCAATGCAAGCTATGCTAAGAATGAAGATGCAAGCTAAGCTATGAAAGTAAAGTATTACAAACCCTTGCTAATTAAGCTATGTGAGCTAATTTAAAGCATAAAGGAAACTAAGTTAGATGCCATGAAAGCTAAGCTAAGAATGCAAAAATGAAACTAGAATGCAAGAAATCGATTAGAGAAAATGGAGTGGTCAAGCATATGCTCTAGAGAATAGCCAATAGGATATGATGTGTCTGCCCCCTCGGGATCAAAATCAAAATTAGGTAGAGGGAAGGTAGAAGTAAGAGCAACATGATCAAATCACTAGAAATCATAATCAAAGAGATGAAGAATGATAGGATAACCATCAAGTAGTGAAGATATGCCCCCTTAAGACCTCAAAGAGAGATGAATGAAATGAATGAAAGATTAGAAGGGTGAGAGAGATGGAGATGAAGAAGGAAAGGATGCCCTAGTGAAGATCGAAGGATCAGGCCTCAAAAGGTCAGCCAATTGCATGAAAGAAGGAGAAAAGTGATTTGGACGATCAAAGTGAACTCGAATTTTAGTTTCAACCCCGAAATGAAGAGAAAATGATGGGATATGAAAGACAAGAAGAGAAAGAGATGATCGAGAAGAAGTGAAAGATGAGCACAGTTTGACTAAGAAGTCCATGAAAGATGAAAGGAGAGCTCTCTCCATATGCAAGATGCAAAACTAACTGTCATGAACTTAAGAATGCAAGCTACTATGAAAAGTGGTTTACTTGCAAGGTCACAAAGTTTTTAGACTCTAATATTCATCATCGAGTGTTATTGGTAGCGTCGCAAGATCATACAATACACACTAGTATAGCTATGTGAATCTGAATACGATCTATATTAGATAGATATGTGGGAATCCCACCTAAGCACCAAAGACATATAGGTCAAGATGACTAGTGCAGTGAGATTTCCTAAGTTTAATATAGCAAGATTATACTCACATCAAGACATAAGAAAAGTCAAGATGACTATAAGTATGCACTTGCAAAAAACAATCAAGGATAATACATTGTAGATCCTAGTGTCAAGTGGAACAAACATAAATGCTCATGATAGTGAGGATCAACAAGATATACCCATAAGAAGAAAGAAAATAAAACATGTCCTCATGCCCTAGTCTTCTAGCTCGGCATCATAAAAAATGATCAGGGAGAGAACACTCAGCAAAGAAATCATCATAGACAGCACACAAAGAAATAAATCTCAGCAAGTCAAGTGTTTAAGTGCGTGTGTGTAGGTCATAGAGGCAAAATTTGAGTATCACATCTACCAATGAGAAATATCATATCATTCGAGACTGTAGGTAGGAAATCTGATAAGTGTTGAGAAACACTCAACACTAAGGAAGTGTTGAAAAACATAATTGGGGTGGTGTTGAAAAACACCGTTGGAATCAAGTGGCCCAAGAAGCCCGGACGCACAAAGAGACCCAAGATAAGCTTAGAACAACATATGCCCCCTAGACTAAGACAAAAGTCAATTCCAAGCTAGGAGAGGAAAAGTGAGAAGTGGAGCAAAGGAGTGCCATGCAAGAATGATAGACATAGGTGCAAGGATCTCAAGCAGTGCTTGTTTCCAGGTTTCCACCACTTGATAGATTTTTTATTTTTTAAATTTTTTTGTATTTTTTCAGGACTTTATATGCTTTTTAGGATTTTTTCGGCATCATATATGAATTTTTTTGAAATTTTTTCAAGATCAATAAGTATGTACAAAAGATGCCCCCAGATAGAATGGACATCAAACTCCCAAGAAAGATTACATCATGCAGTCCCAATGTCTAGCAAGGTGGAGAACAAGAGGGATTAGCAAGCTAGGGGAGGAGACGGAAGACAAGAGAATGGAGGAGAATGAAGGGAAGAAATCCTCAATGACAAACTCCTCAAGAGTACCCAAGTTAGGGAAAAATTATCATGTAAAGCACATTTGGACAAGCAATGAAAGGCCAGCATAGGATAAGTCACAAAAGCATAATACAAAAGAAGGAAAGGATGTAGTCCAAAGGAGTAGACATGTCAAGAGGCTTCATAGCATCATGTTTTACTCTTTTTTATTAGATCAAGACCAAGGGGAAAAGGATAGCAAAAGGCTAGAATGAATGGAGGAAAATAAATATGGAGACTAAATATGAATGGAATGAAAGTAAGATCATCATAAGATAGCTCACAAGATAGCCAAATGTTCGTGTATAGGTCAACATTGCCAAGATCAAAGAGAGAAGATGGAATGGATGAAATATGTAGAAGAACTATGCATGATGCTTGATTGCCAGGTTTTCATCATGATACTTATCCAAGGTGCCACAAGGGAGTGATTTTCACCATAGGATGAATTTATTTCTCTTTACTTTTTCTACCAAGGCCCCTGTTTCCAAGTTTCCACCAAGGCACATTTTCAATTTTTTCATTCTTTTTTTTTTTTTCATTTTTTTGGAAGAAGGCAAGCATTTTAGATAATGTTCCTTGAAAGGATAAACCATGATATTGCCAAGGATTCAAAATGATATGCTCAAAGATGTTGATAGGGAAAGGTAGATGGAAGAGAAAAATGGAGAATAAAGTTTTATGTAAAGCGAGTGAGGTTGGAAGATAGGAGGAATAGGCAAATGAGGAAAAAGGATAGAAGGTAGAAGGATAAGGAATGGAAGGATTGTGAAAAGGTAGATGGAAAGGAAGGAAAGATCAACATCAACACACACCTTGAAGGGTGGCGAGAGGATGGAGGAAATATGAATGAAGGAATACGTGAAAGAATATGGTGAATGGATAGAAGAGGTTGCGGTTTAGGCGCATGGAATGGAAGAATGTTTTTGGAAGAAGATGAAGTGGAAGCCTTTGGAAGCTTGAATGTGAACTTCATTTGTTTCTCAACATTAGACTCTTTCAAGAGAGATTTTGGAATCCATATAGCCGTAGGCTTTTCATTTCTTTTTGATGATCTAGAGAGGATATCTTCAATGATGAATTTTGGAACTCGTACTTGTCTTGTAGTTTTCTTCTTAGATATCTCTTTTGACTTTATGCTTCCATGTCGATTAGAAGAGATGTGGTGATCTTCTTTTTTTTATGGATTCTTATATTGCTTCTTTTTCTTGTATTGAACATTCAAGTTACTTCCAAAAGACTTGGGACTTGTGGAAGAAGAAGGAGGATATGATTGGTTTAGATGGGAGGGTGGATGAAAAGGATTCAAGGGTATGCATCTAGGTTGATCTTGAAGAAAGATAGGAGATGGAGGAACATAAGGACCCAAGATGGATGACAAATGAGGAGAGTGAGGAGGGGAAAGTGAAGGGACATAAGGGCCCAAGATGGAAGGAAGACATGAAGCCCTTAGTATTGGTGGAGGAGGTCCAAGGATGGATGTGGAAGATACAAAAGGATAATCAATAAGTTCCTCAACATCTATATGACAACCTAGGACATCAGCATCTTTAGAGTGAGCATTAGGATTTTCAATAGGATCGTGAACATCTTGAATAGGAGCAACTTCTTTGATAGGATTGTTCAAAGCTTGCAAAGACTTAGGAAGAGTAGAAAGTGGAAGTGAACATGGAGTGGTAGAACAAGAAGATAGAAGACTTTAATCTTAACAAGGAGCTTTGGATAGCATAAGCATATAATTTTTCTCTTGATTTTCAATAGGCTTAACATTGGAAGTAACAACACCATTTTTAATAACCGTAATGGAAGTATCATATTTGGAAAGCGCAAGTGTAGTAAGGTTATTTTGATTGTCAGGAAGCTCAACGGTGTAAGTAGTAGCTTGATCTTGCTTAGGAGAAGACTTAAGACATGGTGGAATAGATGAGAAAGGGCACAGAGGATCACAAGAACCTTGAAGCGGATAAGAGACATCATGAAAAGGATTGGATGACATGGAGGGCTCTTGATCTTGATCTTTCTTTATGTTCTTTTCTTTATCATTTTTAGAGTCCTCTTTACATGGGGCCACTTCTAAGGACAAGGAAGCATGTTGGAATTGTATGGAAGACTTTGGAAAAGATGGTGAAGGACTAGCTAAAGTAGGAATTATAGCACATAAAGTCTCAGGTTCTTTAGGTTTAGCATTATTGAAAGTATTTGTAGCCAGGTGAAGGTTAGCTTGGGCTTCTTTAGGAGGTAGCGCTTGAGGGTAACTATAGGGAACTACATGAAAAGCATTAGGATCTTTGTTGGATGAAGGATTTGTGATAGATTTGGAAGACTTGGAAGCTTTAGGAAATGTATGGGTATTGGAGGAAGTAGGGGATGGAAGGGAACCATCACAAGATAAAGGTTCATCATTAACATAATCTTGCTTGAGAGTGTAATCTTTATTTTCAACATAAGAGTTCTTAGAGGAGAGATTCTTATAATATTTATGTTTCCAATCAGTGCAGTACATTTTATAATCCTCAACAGTAGTAGATGGATCATCATCGAGGTATTGTTCACAGAACTCATCAAAGTCTCTTTCAAAATCAGAATCATATGGATCACCATCACGATCTATCCAATAGGATGACCCTTTAGTAAGCATGAGCACACGATGAGGAGGACTCTTAGGAATAGAGGTTTCATAGGTATGACTATATGGTTCATCATCATAGCCATCATAATAGTCATCATAGTCATCAAAGGTGGGTGTGTCACTCTTCATGGGAGAGGTATCACAAGGATTTTTATATTGCTCATATTGAGGAGTAAGACTCTTGGGAGAAGTAGAAGAGGAATGAGATTGCGAAGAAGAGGAAAATGAAGACCTAGTGGAGGAAGAAGAATTGGATAATGAAGGATGTGAATAATTTCTAGAAGAGCTATGGTGAGACTTGGAAGATGAGGAAGAATGAGAAGACTTAGATGATGAAGAATGTTTAGAAGAAGGAGGTTGTGATATGATCATGTTTATGATCCTAGCAAAGGCATCTAATTCAATCATCTTTTCTTTTATTTTTGCCTTAAATTTTTCACCCATGAGATATATAGAAGGACTATTAGAGGAATAAAATTCTTCGAATTGAGCAATGAGCTCAAGATCATCTATTTTCAAGAGAGGTTCCATAACAAGATAGTTGAAATTCATGGTTCTAAAAGAGGAGGAATCAAGCAAGAAAGAAATGAATAGAAGAGATGAATAGCAGAAGGTAGACTATAAAATAAGAAGAAAAGAATCAAGAAGACATGAAGAATCTAGGAAGAAAAGGAAGAATCATGAAGGAAGAAGAGATCAAATGAAAATGGAAGACTAGGAAGACATGGAAGAAGCAGAAGAAAGAAGACTAAGAGTCATTTTTTGCAATTTGATACCATTGAAATTCATTTGGATATTGAGCAACATGTCATAGCACCTAAGATCTGAGATTTGGACTAGCCAAGAAAGACTAGAAGTGACACAAATCAACTTTGGATTGCAAGTAGCAGTGAGACAGCAAAAGGACTCAGTGCGATAGTTTCTAGGCTAACAGAGCGATATAATTTCTCCAGGTGATATTTTGCATAAGGCAGTGCAACAGTTTCCAAGTAGCTGGTGTGACAAAATGTATAATAGGCAAGCAATACAACAATAGCGATGAGGTATCGCGCGATATTTCTTAGGAGGGTGTGCAATAGTTTTCCAGTATCGTACGACTCTTGACTAGTGAACATAAAAAAACTCAGTTTTGAAGGCAATTCGATCAATGTTTCAATTTGATGGTTCAATTTTTTGACTCCAAGCATAGTACTAGTAGTAATCAGACAAGTTTGCAAATAGTAGGTGATCAAACATGTCATAAAACACTTGCACAAGGGCAAAAGCAACCTTGCCAAGACAAACAATTGTGATATCAAAGCAAAAAATCTTATGAATTCTACCGTGATGTTTGATGTTTGAGAACGTTTACACAAGTAGATCACAACGAGAGCACTTCAAGCACTTGCTAGCCTAAAAGGACAAAGGCTCAATACTTAACAACTTGGCCCACACTTGATGTCCCATCACCTCACACAAAGTGGTTGCCCACAATAGATATTGGCTTTGTCATGAAAGTGTCAATGACAACCAAAGGAACACAGATGGTGAGTAATCTTGGGGCGATCCGGGTTAGTCCACTAGGATCAATCCTTGCACCAAGAAGCTAAGTGGAAAAATAGGGTGGCTTTTATCTATGGTTCTTAGTAAGGTCTTCCATTCGTAATACCCCTCTTGCTCCGTAAAGGGAGTCCTTACCTTGCGGCAAGTAACGAATCTCATGGCCACAAGAGTACCTTAAGCATTCTTGCCCAACATTTTCCTCATGGTCACAATCTCACAAGTACTCACATTAAGTGAAGATAAGTACTACGTCTACCAAGGTTTTGTGTCCTTTATAGCCTTGAGTTTATAGTGGGTTGGAATAGCCGATGAAAAGCTTGTCCCCACTTAGGTCATTCCTCTTGATTTCTCAAGAGCAGGCCTGCTAAAGGATTCTAAAACTAAACAAAGAGTGGATCAACCTTTGAGTGTTAGGATTTCTATTTCACCTCAAGGGTGAAGAGCATAATCTCCTAGCTCAAAAATATCTCCCAAACACACCAAGCAAAGGTTCAATTACCCTCTTGCTTTCAAAATCTAAAGATGGGTCAAGATTTTCTGGTTCACCTCAAGGGTGAAGAGCATACTTCTCCTACCACCCAAAGATTCCTACAACAAGATATTAAGTGCCTATGAAATGAAACACTAGTATATGCCACACTTAAAAGAAAGCAATTAAACAAGCACTTGATTGGTTTTTATGCTTTGGGCAGCCCTACAAAAATAATTAGTAGCCCTTGTGCATTTGGAGCTTTGAAATGCATTCTTTTAAGAAAATAATCAAGAATGAGAGCACCTACAAACACAATTTGTTAGCCCCACAATGGTTAGCACATCAAAAATTAGATAATTTGCAAGTAAAATAGCTGATCAAATGGTAGAATTTGAAAATGAAACCAACATGGTTGGATCAGGCTCGAAAAGAGCTTTCCAACAATATATCACACTTCAATTTTTGATATCGTATGTGAAAATTTCTCAAAAATCGGTGCCAATTTTGTGGAGTGGCATGGATTTTGAAAACGCTAAAATTTTCAAAAAGATAACAGAAAACCCGAAACTTGCAAGATAAAAAAAAGAGCTAAAAATAATCACTTTCAAGTCTGGCTGATATTTCTGTTAGAGAAACAGTCGTGCAATATTTCGCTCTATATTGGTGTGATACTTTATCTCCATGCGATAATTCCTGATACTTGCATGCGACAGAGAATAGAAGAACAGTGCGATATAATCTGCTAAAGCGTGTGATATTTTAACTAGTAAAATATCACACTGGTATATAGGAAACTATCATATGACACTGGAAAATTGTCGCACGATAATTCTGTTAGAAAAAAATCAGAGAGCAAAAATTGACAAAACAACAAGCAAATATTGACAAAAAATAGCGAAAATGCATGAAAAGAAGGACAAAATAGAGTTGTTCTGCCCCACGATGGGCGCAAAAAATGTACACACTAAGATGTGCACTTCTCTAAGTCTTTTCTTCCAAGGGGATCCATGAATGGAATTCCTTGAAAATCGATCTAGAGCTCCCTAGACATGGAGTGCAAGGATATTAAGAGTGCTCTCAGCTAGAGCTATTAAGCCTATGGCCTTGCTAGTAAACCATGCAATGGGAGATTCAATTGAGATAAGGGCAAGAATGCCAATATCCTCAAAAATCAAAATGTGAATGAAATGCAATGCTAGAAATGAAGATGCAAGCTATGTTAAGATGAATATGCAAGCTAAGCTATGGAAAGGAAAGATGCAAGTATTACAAAATCCTCCTAATTAGACTATGTGAATCAATCTAAAGCATAAAAGGAAACTAAGCTATGCTTGCCATGATAATGAAACTAAACTGCAAGAATGGAACTAAGATAGCATGTGAATGAAAGAGCTAAGAATGCTTCAAATCTTCAAAGCTCCAAAATCACCTAGAAAACCTGCAGCATAACATTAGTATTCAAAAAGATGGATCTAAGAATGAGAAGAAAGCTCTCCTTTTATAAGAAATGAGAAAGAATGGACCATGGAGATTAAGAGGCAAAAGATTTAATTAACGGTGGAGCTTGAAAGAGGAACAATCCATGTGCACAAGTATTCTCCAATGGAAAAATAAGAGTTGACTTTTGTGTCCATATGAGACAAAAAGTGATTTTCTTCTTTTTATAAAATAAGAATAATGCTTTATTTGTGCAACTTAGGATAAGAGGAAAAGTGGGGGGCTTTTTATTTAATAAAAGGGGAGGGAATTCCTTTTGATTAAATAAAGACTTTAGGATAAGATGGTTTAGCCCATAGAAAATAATAGAATAAATGATAGGACTAGGATTTGATCAAGAATAAGCAATTGATAATTTAGCAAAAGGGGCTAATAGTCTAGGTGACCATTTTTAGGTGATTATAGTAATGTTTGCACATTTGTGAAAGTTTGCTTGATGGAAGGAAGAAAGTTTGTTAAGGATTTGAAGAAGAATGATGTATGTTTTGTTGTGATTCCTAAAAAACTGAGTAAGAGAACAAAGGATAGTATCCTTGAAGAAATTGATAAGTTACTTACCGAGTACAGTGAAATTATTTCTGGAAATGTATCATTGTGTGGATCTAATACTTGGAGCTAGTTTACCAAATAAGGCACCGCATCAGTTGACACCTACTGAGAATCAGGAATTGAACCGGTAGATTCAAGAATTTTTGCAGAAAGGTTTGATTAGAGAAAGTTTGAGTCCTTGTGAAGTACTTGTTGTATTGGCACCTAAGAAGAATGGAGAATGGTAAATGTGTACTGATTCCAGAGCAATCAACAAGATAACAATGAAATATAGGTTTCATATACCGAGAATGGATGACATAATAGATAGTTTTACTAGAGCAAAGTATTTTACTAAAATTGATTTAAAAAGTAGGTATCATCATATTAGAATCAAAGAAGGTGATGAGTGGAAGACTGCTTTCAAGACAAAAGAAGGTTTGTATGAGTGGTTGGTTATGCCTTTTGGTTTAACTAATACATCGAGTATTTTTATGAGATTGATGAATGAGGTTTTGAAGAAATTCTTGGGTAAATTTGTGATTGTATACCTAGATGATATTATGATATTCAGTTTGACTAGAGAAGAACATTTGTTGCATGTTAGACAAGTATTGCAGAGATTGAAAGAGGAAAAGTTGCTGATAAATATGAAAAAGTGTTAATTCATGAAGGAAGAAATTGTGTATTTGAGATTTTTTATTTTAGCTGATGGTTTGAAAATGGATCCTGAAAAGGTTGAAGCTATTTTTAATTGGCCTACATCTGAGAGTGCTAGTGAGGTAACATCATTTCATGATTTGGCAAGTTTTTACCGAAAGTTCATTAGAAATTTTAGTTCAATTTGTAATGCTATGATTGAGACTATGAGAGGAGATAAAAGAGAATTCAAGTGGACACATGGAGGTGATAAAATTTTTGAGACTTTGAAGCAGAAGGTTGGTAAATTACATATTTTGGCATTGCCTGATTTCAATAAGGTATTTCAAGTAGAATGTGATGCAAGTGGAAGTGAAATAGTTTTATTGAGTCAAGAAGGTAAACCTGTTGCTTTCTTTAACGAAAAGTTAAATGATGCAAGATGAAAATATTTTGTGTATGATCAAGAATTATATGCTATTGTTCAAGCACTGAAGAAATGGAGACATTATTTGATACCAAGTGAATTTGTGTTGTACATCGATCATAAGGCTTTACAATATTTGGGAAGTTAGAATAAGTTGAAACAAAGACATATGAAATGGTTTGAGTATTTGCAGAGTTACACATTTGTGATAAAGCATAAGAGTGGAGTCACTAACTGAGTTGGAGATGCATTGAGTGGAAGAAGATCTTTGATGACTAAGATGAGAATTGAAATTCTTGGCTTTGATGACATGAGAGATTTGTATGAAACTGATCTTGATTTTTCTGAGTCATGGAGAAAGTGCAGAACACCTATTCAAGATCAGCCGAGTACAAAATGGGAAGAATATTTTATTCAAAATGGTATGTTGTTTAAAGGTATTCAGTTGTGTATATCGAGAGGAGAAATGAGAAATAATTTGATAAAGGATTAACATAGTAGTGGTTTGGATGGACATTTTGGCATTGATAAAACATTGAATTTTCTTAAGGAGAAATACTTTTGGCCATAGTTGTATAAAGATATTCAGAAATTTGTGAAAAGTTGTGGAATTTGTCAAGTTGCAAAAGGAGTAAGTCAGAATACTAGATTGTATACACCAATTTTTGTTCCTGAGAAACCTTGGATTAATATCAGTATGGATTTTGTTCTTGGCTTACCAAAGATGGTAAGAGGTAATGATTTTATATTTGTTGTTTTGGATAGATTTTCTAAAATGGCACATTTTATACCTTATAGAAAGACATCAGATATAGTACATATAGCAGATCTTTTTTTTAAGGAAATTTTCATATTGCATGGATTACTGAGGAGTATTATCTCTAACCGAGACAATAAATTTGTTGGATATTTTTTGAAAACTCTTTGGAGAAATTTTGGTACCAAGTGGAAATATAGTTCTACATTTCACCCACAGACTAATGGTCAGACAGAAGTTGTGAATAGAAGTTTGGAAAATATTTTGAGATGTTTAGTTGGAGACACACCAAGTAATTGGGATTTTGTGTTGGCACAAGATGAGTTTTCATACAATAATTCAGTGAATAGGAGTATTGGAAAAGCACCTTTTGAGATTGTAAATGGCATACAACCAAGAGGTATATCAGATTTGAGGGATATTGCTGATGAAAGAAAGAGAAGTGCTAAAGGATTGAAATTTGTTGAGTACATGAAGACATTGCATGAAGATGTGAAACATAAGTCGGAGAAAAGTAATAAAAAATACAAAGACAGAGCTGATAGATCAAGAAGACATAAGACTTTTGTAGTTGGTGTTGAAGTAATGGTTCATTTGAAGAAAGGTAGATTTCCTATTGGAACATATGGAAAGCTAAAAATGAAGAAGTTTGGCCCTTGTAAGATTTTGAAGAAATTTGATAGTGGAAATGCATATGAGATTGAGCTACCTGATGATATGGATACATCACCTATTTTCAACATTTCTAATTTATGAGTATCATGAGTCAGATGAATAAATGATAGTACCGAATGATTATCCTAAGAAACAAACATAAGAAGTTGAGCATATTTTGGAGCAAAGAATTGGTAGAAGTACAAGAGGGAAACAATATATGGAATATCTGGTAAAGTGGAAGAATAGACCAATTGAAGACAGTTCTTGGATTTCACAGTCTGAGTTGGATGTAGCTCAGATCATACCTACTAAATAATTCATAGAATCATTTCCAAATAAGCCCAGGTGTCTGATGCGAGAGCATCTTGGGTCCTTAGAAATCCCATGTCACCAAAAATATGTTTGAAGTTTTCAGTGTTGCTCAGTTCCTTCTTTGACCGAGTTGGTTTGGTTTTGCTTGGTTTCCTTGTTTACCAATGTTGATCAGTTATCTCTCTAGTGCTTGGTGAATTTTCCTGGCACTCGGTGATGCTTGTCTGGTGCTTGGTTGTCCTTGCTTACCAAGTTGTTTATTTTGGATTTTTGTTGAGGCTGACTCTTGCATTTATTATTGGTCATAGAATTAATGTTGGTATCTATCATTGGGAAGTGTGTGGATCCAGATATGGTCATTCCTTCTATTGATGTGGATCTAAAGGCTAACTTATTCGGTAGCACCTTGTATAAATGTAGTTGTTTCGTTAGAGTTTAAGGAGGCATTTTTGGTAGAGGATAGAAGATAGAAGATTACAAATTGTTGGCAGATCCTTGCATGTTTGAGGACTTTTGTACTTGATTGTAATATTTAGCCTAAATCAGGAAGGGCTTACAACCCAACATGTATGAATCAATTTGAAGAATATATAAGAAAGTGATCCTGCATTCTCTCTTTCACTTCTTGTGTTGTTTCTTCCGCATGTTGTTCTGCTAGGTAGACCTAGTTAGGGTGTTCCTTTGGCCCCTCTCCCTGTCCTCCTTTGCATCAAAATTTCATTTCATTTTCATAGGCATCTAGCTTAATAGGTACATGCATCTATTGCTATTAAGGAAAATACTTAGGGGATTATGCTCTTCTCCTTCTTAGGAGAATCAGAAACCCAAAAGGTGTCTTCCTTGGTACCATTTTGTATACTGTATCTAGATTTATCTACTTGATATGTCTTGGATAGGGAAAAGGACAAGGTTAGGAGATTATGCTCTTCTCTTTCAGAGAATCAAAAACCCAGATCCTATGGTCCCCAACCCCACATTTTCTTTAAACCTTTAGAGGGCTCGCCGGAGAGGTAAAAAGCTCTCGAGAATGACCCAAGTGGGGACAAGTCTTACACCGACTCTTGCACCCCACTATAAAATTTGACACTTCTTTGAGGTTAAAGCCTCAAAAGACATAGCTCTATTTTTTCCTTAGACTCATGCCATGAACACACTTTGATTTTGTGTAGAGCGAAGCCCCTTAAATCTTTCTTGCTAGACTACACTGATCAGAGTGCTCATAGGGTTAACAACATAAATCCTAATTGTGGGACTATGGGGGATAGTTGTGAATGGATGCCTTGATTAAAATCCTAAGCTAGTTTTCCACCGATCCACCCCTGAAGGATTTGTAGTGCTTGTGTGAGGTGAATAGTAATCACCCCAAGAAACTCATCATATCGAGCCCTCTTCGACACTTGAACTTGGTGAATATGGGCTTCAACATCCATTACGTGTTGTTGTCTTGCCATATTTTGAGGAGTCCATGAGTCTGTTCCTAAGTCAACGAGAAAGTAATACATCTCTTCTCCTAGATAGGGTAAGATAGGTGTGATTGATTCATTGAGTCAGTTCCCTTTGTTTTCTATGACTGTAAGCCTATTGCTATGTTAAACAACCTTAGACAATCCAATACACATATTTTCAAAACCAAGAATAGAGAAATTTACAAACAATATGAGATCAAAAACACCAAAACAGCTGAAAACTTGCAAAAATTTGAGAAAAATCCTTTTCTTGTGTAAACTGTCATCCCCGAAAATCAATTATCATATGATTTTTGCTGCAAATTACAATTGTCATATCAGAACCCCCAGAGACTCATACGGGAACCAATACAGTGTCGTATGAGTCTTGTGAGAAAACCAAAGAAATTTTTTACCTTGGAGTCATTTGTCATATGAATATCTACAATTTTCATATCAGCCTTGATTCTAAGTCGTACGAACCTAGATAAAGTCGTACGAGAGTTGACCCAAAATTGTCAAAAAATCCATATTTTTGTCAAAAACTCACCAATTTGCAATCATTAGCCAAATTTTGTTAGAAATCCCTTGTGTCAGGAACAGAGCAAAGAAATAGAGAATTCATCTCATTTTCCCAAAGTGATTCTTTCTAGCTTGATTGTGTCTTTCGATTCTTGATCTGAATTCTATCTCATCTTGTGTCAAAACTATGTCAACATAATCTCAATATTCATCCTAAAAAATGGCTAAGTGTGGCAAGCTCATGTTCATCATCTTTTGGGCATCTACCCATACACCTAAAGCACAGTATCCTATACTTACGTCTAATCAGTTCTTTTACCAAATCTTGATAGGGTTGCATCATTCAATTTTTCCTAAATTAGATCATCTATCAGTTGTCTTATCTTTCTCTTCTAATTCACCCAAAGTTAATGGTGGAAACTAGAGCTTCTTCATATAGAAAACCAAAAGAAGGACCTAAAACATCATATTCATCTTCTTTGATTATTCAAGCCATTCATCAACCTTATGATACCACTCATTACAAAGAGGACACCTTGGGTAATCTACATCTAAAACTAGGTTTCTCTAATCCTCCGTCCATCCTAGAAGAAAATCAAAATGCCAATATGTGTCAAGGCCACCAATCCAATCATGGTGCAGAATAAGAAGCCACACCATCCGAAGTCATATGATTTCATGATGATGATCTCTTTAGAAGAATTATGAGACATTTCTTAAAAGAAGAAAAAGAGATGTACTTCCTTGAATTGGCAAGACAAGGAGCAAAACTTCCTCCCGACTTCAATGTCGAAGATATCGTCACACAAGAGGAAGACACTCCTATAACAGCTATGATGAAATGAATGCATTCCATGCAAATCAAACTCAACAAGCTAGAAAAGGAGAAGGAACCCAAAGAATTCTCTATGGAAGCTTTATGTCCATTTCCATTCGATCATAATTTGTACATGCCACCCTTCCCAAAAAGAGTGGAGCTCCCTAAATATGACAAATATGATGGAAATTATGATCCTCAAGATCATGCTAGAGAATTTTGTACTCTATCCATGGAGTTTATGCATGAACCTACATACTTAATGCATCTCTTCCCTCGATCTTTGGGAGGGGCAGCCATCAACTGGTTCTCTAAGATGCCTCCAACTATCAAAACCTTTGAGGAGATAATCAAACTATTTTATCAGCAATACTCCTACAAAATCCAACATCCAATCACCATGATCGACATTTGTATTCTAAAAAAAAACTCAGGAGAACCCTTCCTGACCTTCCTCAAATGGTGGAGGAATAAATTTTCACTATATGCTAGACCTATTCTGGAGAATGAGAAACTAGAAATCTTTATCAACAATCTAATCCCGAAACTCAATTATCATTTGCAAATGCAAAATCATTCATCCTTTGATAAAATGGTAGAAAATGCCATAAAAAATAAAATGTGCTTGTTCGTAAGGGAGATATGTCACTTCACAAAGAAAAGAAGTACGAATCAAGCTCTAGTTCCAACAACAAAGGTAAAGGAAAAATTTGGAACAAGAACAAAAACATCATCACAGATGGCATTGTTGATCACATCAATGCTCCATCTAAAGCACCTGCATTTAATTCACCATTGGCACCCAAGCCATGAAAGCTTCAGAAACAAAAGCAACAAAAATTGCTAAAAAGTCAACTGACTATAAACCATGGGTTATAAAACCAAAGCACGAGTTCACTCCTCTGGGTGAGTCCTTGGAATCTGCCATGAAAAATCTCTTGGAAAATAATATCATCACATTGCCTAAGATAAAACCATATGATCCCGAATTCAAACCTAAATGGTGGAAGGAGACCGATTTCTATGATTTCCATCGAAACAAGGGTCATAAACCAATAACTACATGTGTTTGAAACATCTCATTCAAGATAAAATTGATGATGGAAAAATTGTAATTGACAACCATAAAACCAATAAAGATCATACGACATTCACAGAACCCTTCCCAAAGCATAATCAAGGAGATTCATCTTCTATACCTAATATGGGTGCCAAAGTCAATTACACCTACTCTAGTAACAATGAGGTCATCAACATGGTGAAACCATGCTCATCTGAACATTGTAATGTCATCACTATTGTCAAAAAGGACAAAGATAATAAGGCAGCTAATGCAGTTACCCGATCGCAAACTCAAGCAAATCTCCAAGGATAAAAATCAGGTTCATCAAATACACTAAAAGTTCCATTTAATTTGGCTTCTGCATCTAAACAAAGGACTACTTCTAAATCTTCCAATTCTAAAGATTCCAAAGAAATATCCTACAGTATCATCCATCAACTGCAACATACAAATGCTAAAATCTCTATATTTGAGTTGCTTCACATTTCTCCTGATCATCGTACAATTCTAGACAAAGCTCTGGCTGGTTCTAATGTTCCTGAAAATCTTGATCTTGATAGATTCCAAACAATGGCAAGTCACCTAACATCCCCTCAGTACATATCCTTTTTAGAAGAAGATGACAATTCGCTGAGTCACCCACATAACCAGCCCTTGCATATTGAAGTCTTAATCCAAAATCATCGTGTCAAACATGTATTGATAGATGGAGGCATTGGCCTAAATATATGTTCCTACAACTTGGTTACACAACCGGGATTGTCAGAAGATTCTATTGATCCTAAAAAGAAGATAACCATAAAAGCATATGACGAACAAGAGAGAAATTCCAAAGGAGTCATAGTGCTTCCTATCAAAACTGGACCTGTCATCAAAGATATCACCTGTCAAGTACTGGATCTTCCCCTAGCTTATAACATTATTCAAGGAAGACCCTGGATACATGAGATGTAAGATATTCTAGCAACTTACCATCAATGTCTAAAATTTCCCTATGATGGAGTAGAGGTCACTATACTAGCAGACACATCAACATCTTATAACGCATTGAAGGAAAGTGTCGATAAACTTGTTCCACACAATAGAGAGTCTCCTACTAAACAAGTAGACATAGATTCTACATCTAAAGTGGAAGACCTATTAAAAGGAGTCAAGATCAACGACACCGGCATGGGAGAATACACAATGGAAGCAGTCCTATCTCTCACATCTCTCCCACTTTCCCCTAAATCTTATGGACAACCTTCAGAAAAGGTGAAATTGATAGCTAAAGAATCTCAAGTCATATTTAATGGAAGTTTTGTCACAGAACAAGTACCTAAAAATGAATCTGATGAAGAAGAGGCTATATTAGCATGGCTATACAAAGATGAGTCCCAATCACAGATAGTTTAGAAATGTGATTCTAAAATGCCTAAAATTCCTACCAAATCTTATGGACTAGGTCAAAAATGAATGTCTAAAATGGGATATACTAGAAAAAGGCCTCTAGGAATAAGAAGAAAAGGCATCATAAAACCCATTGAACACTATGGGAGAACAACTAGGTGGTGTATGTGCTTCAAGGTGTGCTCACACAAATTATTCTAGGACCTTGCTTGTCCTATCTCCAAGGGATCCTACTCTCTTTTAGGATCTCACTAGCCTCAAGTAATCAACCTAAGACCTTCCAAACTCTATTCTAAGAGTCAACTTCCTTGTGCTTGGCCTTGAAGGACATCAACCATTTAGTTTTGTCTCAATGCTTTCTTGACAGCTAGAACACTCTAAGTTCTTCTCCACCATAGACTGACTTTGGGGTAGCAGGGGGACCATTCTTCTTCAAAAAAGTCTTTTTTTTTTAATTTGAATCCATTTTGATGGATCTCAAAGTATTCTCCTATCGGGTTCTAAGTTTAGCCTTTTAGAGACCTAATTAGGCCTAGTGTTTCCTATAGCCCTTGGCAGGGTCTTTTCCCAATTTCATTACAAAACCTTCCAAATAACCTGAAAAACAAACTTGATATTCAAATACCCTTTTGGAATTTTCTATAGATTCAAGAGGTTTTAGGGTTCTAAGGCCTCCGTACAGTGGCTTCCTACAATGTAGGGCTAATAGGGCTAATAGGGCTAATAGGCCTATTTTTAAGATCTTTTCCTAATTTCTTGTTCTAAACCCAATCAAATGGATTGGTTAGTGCCCAATCTCTTCAACATGCAATGATATGTTCATATACTACCTAGAACAATGCTTTTTCTATAATTCTCTTCATTCCCCTTCCTGTAGCATTCAATTCTTCACTCTCACACCTCTAACTGGGAACACTAGTCTCACCTAGGGCATGACTTAAAATTAGAATCCTAACTCTTAAACCCTTTAGACTCAATATTTACACTATACAATGCCTCCCTAACCATTTCCTTTCAAAACCCTAGGTTTCCCATAGTTAGAATTCATGGGGGAGCCATGAAACCAAAAACTTCCTGGATTAAACCAGCGGACTACTGATTCACTAAAAGATTTTCAAAAGATTTTAAAACCAACTCTAATCTATATGATGACTAAATGAAAAAGACTTAAAACTAACCCTAGATCATGATTCCACTATCACAGTCCACATTCTAACTCATTAACATGCTATCACCATTAATACAACTCGACTGTACCTTGAAAAACTAGAAAAATGTCCAAGGGGTTTAGCTTAGTTGGTTGAAGCAATGAGTTTGCATTGTGGAGACCCTAGTTCAAATCCTAAGAGGGACATATTTGTAGAATTCTAAGTTGTGACTCTTGTTCAATCATGTTGTTTCTCAAATGAGCACAAGGTTTATAAACGATCTATAATATTAAAAAAAAACTAGAAAACTTCTCTATTCACATATAAAAAACTTACATACTCTAACTTCTACCTCGAGAAATGAACCACAATGTATCATAAGATGCCTATCCCTTGATTTTAGGCCTTTACATTTATTTCCCACTCCTAGAATGATGGGAATCCAAAGATGTCGATTTGCATGCAACATTTGCAAAAATTGCTCATGTTGTCATGACAATTTTCAGCATCTTTTACATTTATGATGCCAACTGATTTCTAAGACCTCTATCCCACTTAGTTCAATGAACTAATCTCTTTAAGGTCATTTTAGGCATCTCCCATAATTTTCTCAAGATTAAGACACATTTAGATTTTATTTCCCAACTTTTAGGATTACCCCTAAGGACTAACTTGAAAGCAAACTAAACCAAGCTAGATTGGATAGTACTAATTACTAATCCATCTAGGCACACACTTTGTAAGACCTACTAAGGTCCAAAATAAACACACTCTAAATTAGAAAAGGTCAAATACAAGCCAAAATAGTTTAAAACTAAGAGGTTAGCATAGGTGCTCCTGCACCACCAGGGATACTACAGGCATTAGATATCAGAAGAAACCTTTCCACCTCAGCAAAAAATCTACACGTGTCTTAGAACAGATTGAACTAGCAACTGATATTCAGTGAAAGGAAGAAACACAACACTCAGACAGTGATGATTCAGACATAACTGATATTTTTACTTATGAGCAGGTAACTCAACACATTCTAGATCTTCTTAAAGATGAGAAGAAACCTAAATAGACAATCAACTTGGTAGATACACAAGAACCTACTACTGAACAAAAGACAATCATACCACAAGAACTGACTAATCTTAAAGATAACAAAATAGAAGAATAGGGTATACCAATCACAATAGCTAAGCATTTGGGACACAACAGTGATTATGAGACAGATTCCCATGAGTATGAATTTTGCTCAGATTCCAAAGGTAACCCTTCTTGGGGAATCCATCCTAATTTTACACATGTTCTTCACTTTCCCAGAGATCTAGATGAAGAGTCAAATGACTATGAATGAGGAGTCATTCCAGAACCAAAAGAAGAGGACATTATAAATGATATTGATGTCATTCACCAATATGCACCTATGTTTGACGTGAGTCAAGAGAAAAATGATAGACCTTGTGAACATGATTCACTTATCACTAATGCAGGATCCAACGATGATCTTAAGACACTTAACAAACTGAACATTCTGAGTAGTAATATCATCCTTGAATTTTAGAGTCGAATCAGGACCAATGATGACAATACCATATGCGTAAACAAAGTTACTCAATCCCTTCCCAAAATTACTATCCAACACCCTGAGCTTATTGACAAAACATCTACTGATCTGAATTGAGACATCCATACCTTCCAAACTGACTACACTCTCGCATGCTACCTACATGTCATAGAACCCATGATGACTTCCATCAGTGAACCTAGTGTCAACATGACATAGTCGAATATCAAATATCTCAGTCAAAATAATAAGAATAAAAAGAAAAAGAGTTATGAGGGTGAAAACCATTATCTGGCAATCTCAGAACCTAAAATGGTAAAAACCAAAGACGTATCCAAAGGTGAAAACCTCTCTGAGGTGCCTAAGGATGAGATATTTGATATCCTTTTGACTCACTTATAGGACATATCTCCAGTGTTGATAGAACCAACTCAGTATATCAATTTGGGCACTACAGAAGAACCACAGTTGATTCATGTAGCACAATCTCTGTCAGATGAAGAAAAAAAAGTATTTACAAAATTCTTAACAAAAAAGAAGATCAACTTTGCATGGAAATATTTAGATATGCCTGGGCTAGATCCTGATCTTATCATGCAGCATCTATTTATTGCTCTAGGAGTTAGACCAATCAAACAAAAATTGTGCAAAATGCATCCTCATGTGGCACTCCTTGTCAAAGCTAAACTATAAAAACTTCTAAAAGTCAGGTTTATCCGAGTTATAGATTATGCTGAATGGATCTCCAACATAGTTTGAGTATTAAAACCAAAAAAATCAATTAGAGTATCACATACTTCAGAGATGTAAACAAAGCATACCCTAAACATGACTTTCCACTACCAAACATTGATATGATAGTGGACATGAATGCGGGCTTTGAAATGTATTCCTTAATGGGTGGTTTCTCTGGATATAACCAAATCAAGATCACTCTAGAAGATCAAGAAAAGATAGTGTTTACCTATGCATGGGGTAATTTCTCCTGGAATGTAATGTCATTCAATCTTTAAAATGTTGGTGCTACATATCAATGAGTTATGACATCAATCTTTCATGATATGATGGATCGAACTATGGAGGACTATGTTTATGATACCTTAGCTAAATCAATGGAAAGATCTAAACATCTAGCTGACTTAAGAAAAATACTGGACAAAATGGAAAAGTTAGTCTCTAGCTAAACCCTAAGAAATGTGCTTTTGGTGTCATTTCAGGAAAACTTATAGGGTACATTATTTCAAAGAAAGGAATTGAGGTAGATCGAGCAAAGGTCAAAGAAATCATGGAGATGAAACCTCCTAAGAACATCATTCAAATGAGGACCTTACAAGGAAGGGTACAACCTATCAAATGTTTCATATCTCAGCTAGCAGATATATCACAACCTTTCACAGAGACACTACATAAAGGTGTGACCTTTGCATGGAACGAGGAATGTGAGAAGAACTTCAACCATATCAAGCAATATTTGGAAAATCCACCTATTCTCATGCCTCGTATTCAAGGGAATCCATTGATATTATATGTCTCTACCATAGATACTTCACTGGGGGCTTATGATATTTAGAAAGAGAGACATATAATTTCTATGTCTCTACCATTGATATTTAGTAAGAAAGAGAGAGATATCTACTACATCAGCAGAACATTGGTAGCTTATGAAAAGAACTATTCCATGCTAGAGAAGGTGTGTCTAGTTGTTATCTTTGCATCACATAAGCTATGACACTTTATGTTAGCTCATACTACACAATTGATAGCTAAAATTGACCCACTAAGTTAGTACTTACTGAGAAAGGCTTCCCTTACTGGTAGACTAGCAAAATGGGTCATGCTACTGAGCAAATTTGACATCGAATATGTTGAAAGAAAATCTATAAAAGGACAAGTCATTGTAGATCAGCTAGTTGAAGCAACAATTTTTGATGATCAACTAATGCAAGTGGAATTTCTAGACTCTTCTATCATGCACCTATCTTCTAGAACATGGCACTTATTCTTTGACGGGTCCTGCACATAGAATGGATCTGGAGCTGGCATATTGTTAATAACACCATAGGGTTACTCCATTCCAAAGGCATTCAGAATCAAATTCCCTTGTACCAAAAACATAGCTGAATATGAAGCTTTATTCAATGGTATGAAGATAGTAATCAAATGGCGAGTAACAAAACTACACATTCATGGAGATTCACAACTGGTCATACATCAAGTCAATGATGTGTATCAAACAAAAGATGAGAAACTTGTTCCATACAAATGCATGGTGGATGACCTAAAGAAATATTTCATATCTATCATGTTTGAACAGATTCCTAGAATGGAGAACAAGGTTGCAGATGATATGGCAACACTATCATCTTTATTGCAGTAGCTTGAACATGAGCTATGCTACGAGTTCCTGGTGGAAGCATTGTCATTCCCTGCCTATGATTGTCTAGAAACCTGAATGATCTGCAATATTGTTGGTCATGATTCCTCCCGCTAAAAAAACATATACTCCTACCTTTGAGACCAAATCATTCCTAATACCTTTAACCACCATAAAAAACATTACCTTATCTGAAATGCATCACAATATGTCATCATTGGTAATGATTTATACAAACGAAGTCTGGATGGTACACTTCTTAGGTGTTTAGAATGTGAAGAGTCACAATGCTCATCAGAGGAAGTCCATGAAGGTATTTGTGGATCACATTCTAATGGTTTGACATTATCTCAAAAACTCATTAGGCCTGGGTATTATTGGCCAGACATGGAAAAAGAGGTTGTGAAATTTGCTAAGAACTATTAGAAATGCCAAGTCCATGAAAACTTAATTCATGCACCACGAAGAGATCTAATTCCCTTTACAACACAATGGCCTTTTCAACAGTGGGCATTTGATCTCATTGGTGCTATCTATCCTCATTCTTCCAATGGTCACACGCATATCATAACAACTACATATTATTTCATGAAGTGGGTAGAAGCAGTTCCTTTAACACATGCCACATGCAAACAAATATCAATGTTCATAATAAATTACATAATTTGTAGATATGGTAGACCACACTCCATTATCAAAGACAATGGAGGCCAATTCAAGAACAAGGACCTAGATTCCTTATGCTCTATATTAAAAATCAATCAACTTTGGTCGTCTATTTACTATCCTCAAGGGAATGGACAAGATGAAGCATCCAATAAGAACTTATTGAAAATTTTGCATCGAATGGTCAACAAGATAGGAAGAGATTGGCACCAAATGATAAATCCAACTCTTGGGGCTTATAGAACAAGTGTTAGAATACCCACTAGGGCTACTCCTTTCTCTTTAGTTTATGGGTTTGAAGTGGTACTACCTATTGAGGTTGAAATCCCATCACTAAGAATCAAGATGTGTGGTCTAATAAATAATGATGACTACAGAGTGTCTAGGTTGCAAGAACTTGAATTACTAGATGAGTGCATGCAAGCAGCATATGATCATCTCAGAGTATATCAGAAATGAATGTCTAGAGGCTACAACAAGAAAGTCAGACATAGAGAATTTTAGATTGGCGATCTAGCCTTGAGAGAAAATACTAAAAATCAATCACATCGAGAATGCAAGGGGAAGTTTGAACCCAACTAGCTGGGTCCCTTTGTTGTCACTGCTAATTTTGGCTCTGGAGCCTATCAAATCTCAACAACTGAAGGAGAATAGCTCCAAGAACCAATCAACATTCTCCATCTAAAGAAATTATATGCCTAAGGCATTCAATTTGTGAAAATGTCCTGAAAAAATCATCAAAATTGGAAAAAGTCCTAAAAAAATGAACATCCAAGTGAAAACCTAGCAATAGGTGCCTTGATGATGCACAAAAAAAATAAAATGGAAAAATACAAAAAAATTAAAAAGATAAAAATACAAAAAAGAAGAAAAAGAAAAAGTGCCTTAGTGAAAACTTGGTAAACAGGCGCCTTGGTAGCAAAAATAGAATCTTTGCCAAGATGGTCAAAACTCGGCAAATGGGTGCCACTAGTATCAAAACACTCCATCTATCAGCACAATCTTGGTCTTTCCTATCTTTTAGTCTGTTTTAGTTTGTACATGTCTCCTTGTTTGCTTTCGCGTGATATTTTCAATAAAGTTGGCCAGTTTACCAAGCTCAAAAGCATCTACATCCTATCAATGTTTCAAACTTGGGGGTAATCAAAGTCATATCCTATGGTCTCTAGTGTTCTTTAGATAAGTCCTATCCAGTCAAAGTCCTTCCAAGCTACATATGAGTCAATCTATCTGTCTCCCTACCAGAAAAGGATTTTACACACCAAACGAATAATAACAACAAACAAAGGAAAACAATCTTTGCTCAACTGCTTTAATCTCCTTGTATTCTTACTGATTCACATTGAGATTTCTGTATAATGTGTCCCTCCAAGCTCCTT
>BSBK01000558.1:1095000-1147500 GCA_027943335.1 Chamaecyparis obtusa | reverse complement strand
GCCTAAGGTGCCACCCTCACCTCTAGTATATCTACGATGTAAAACTACAGGTCTGCTTGTTGGAACTGTATGTGGCTGAGGTGGTCTCATTTGTCTTGATGGCCTCGCTGGGGTCATCACTGCTCTAGGTTGGGGTGGTGTCAGATTCACCAATGGTATCTGCACCTCTCTCCATCTCTAGCCTTTTCCCATAGGGGCACCTGTGACATCCTCCATGTCCTCCATAGTAGGAATGAGCTCTGTAGGATCAAAGAAATGCCTCATTGAATGCTCTACAAGATATGCTATGAAAGCATCTATGACTCTACCATCAAGTACCTGTGGCCTATAATGCCAATCATGGCTGACAAGCCCCCTATACTCAAGACTGCAATTTGCATAAGATAACCTGGCAAGCCATCCTAGACCGAGCTCTCAAACAAATTGTGCATATGCAACAAAATCCTGGGGTGCATCTTGAATGATGCCATACTACCGCCAGACATGTAAAATAATGAATCTCTCCAAAAATGTGGTGGATCATCCTATCAAGATCTGACTCTGACAAAAGTAACCAACTGAACATGAGCAGCTGGCCATGCCTCAATCTACAAGTATGGTCTCTAGATGACAAAGGTCATGTCATCCAACACATGCCGCCAGTACTCGGTGTGACCCATCTAGACCAGTGTGATGTATACAAAATATCTATAGACAATGACTCCTATGGCTGTCTCTCATCTGTAAAAATCGGTCTGCATATTGGAATATGCTCGCAAGCCCAAATCTGTAAAACTAGAGCACCATATGCAAATGTCTTCACCTTGTGGTAGACGATCTCATGCATCTTAGAGAACATATGTGCCATGAGGTACTGACCCCACCCAAGCTCAAAAGGACTCACCATCAATTGTGCAACCATCAGGGCCCAACCCATCAAGAGATCGTTATGCTGATGGTCAGACATGATGATCCCTCTGATCATCCCTGCGATAATACACTATTGCTAGTGAGTGTGTCCATATCTCTGAACCAAAATCTCCCAAGAGATCTGCTACGATATATGCTCATTAGTGCCAAATAATGTGCAAAAAGCTTGCAATCCTATCTGACCCACATAGATATAATTTGGGCATAGACCATGAAAGGGAATCTGTAAAATCCTATATACATCCTTTGGGGTAACTGTGATCTCCCCAATAGGTAAGTGAAACGTCTAGGTCTCTGAATGAAATCACCCAATCAATGCAGTAAGAAGGCCATGGTTAACCTGAATATTAGGTAATCGAATCAAAAACTTGAACCCACATGCTGCAAGGTGTACTCTCATAGGGTCGGGCAGTGACAGATAGAGTCTCTGAGTGGTAGGCTGTGAAATACAAACATGTATATCTGGGTAATGAACCTACACAGCACAAAAATGGGACAACCTATCAGTGATTTTCTCCGAAATCAGACTAAAGGAAAAGAAAACAGGAAAGTGAATACTTTAGAAGGTACATTAAAGGCTTCAAAAATCAATTAGGCAATCAAAAAAGTTGAAAATTTTACTTAAGGGCTTCAAAAATGGTCCTTGTTTTCATAGGACATTTCAGGAAATTAAGAATTGGCATGGAAAGTCATACGAGTTTATATACCTTCCCATACGACACTTTATGGTCATACGACATTCTATAGGCTCTCGCACGACACTTGAGGGACCCGATGAAATGTCATATGACAAATGGGTCCCTGTGATACGAGTTACACCTATGACCTACATGACACTCTACAGGAAATTGAAAACTCGTATGAGCCTAAACAAATTGTTGTATGAGTTTCCATGGTGCAAAAATTGAAAAATTAAAAAAACATGATAAAAATTCCTAAAAATCATAAAAACAAGCAAATTTGAATTCACAGAGAGGCACAAAGGTCCACTTACTAGATTACCATACTAGGGAGGTCGCTAGTACCATCAGTTGCACTCAAATCGATGCGAGTATACAAGAACCTTCATTTTCACTCAGAGGGCTCCACAAAGTTTTATAAAAGTCAAAAGTGAAAATGATTTGAAAATGACCCTTTTGGGCCTTATATAGGTTTTGGCCTAATTTTTCAAAGTGCTTCATTTTGCGTGAAAAATGCACCCCTGGCTAATTTCGACGTTCTGAACCCATTTTTGACATCACAATCAAAATCTAAGATCACTTATATTGTCAAAATCATGATTTAAAATTTTCAGACCCAGGACAGTCGACTGCTTGCATAATCAACCTTCCAAACTTCAAATGAATCCACTATTCAACTTAACTGATTATCTAACATCAAACTCTTCATATTTCAAATTGGTCAACCATAGTCAACTCATGGTCAAACCTAGTCAAACTTGGTCTTCAGGACCTCCAAACGATGCAGAATGTGTCTCCAAACGTACGTAACCACTTCTGAATTAAATAACATCACCTCTAAACTATTTCAAGTTGGCTTTCTTGCCAGATTTTGATTTTCATCCTGAAGGGGGCATGGTATTGCACATCATTTATCAATTCTATCAAATCAAATCTTTCTTTTAGTAATCAAGACAACAACCACGTCTAGTTGTTGATTCATCAAAAGACCTTGTCGCTTGGGGCATATTAGATTCATCAAAATTCATAACAATCTAGTATTCTCTCATTTTAAAAACTTGTGAACTATATCAGCTCTTCGTAACCATCAGTTCAGTTGTGTTATTTCCTTGATTCTTCATAACTGAAGGGTTCAGATTTGGCATCCTTTCGATTTCTTTGGACAATTAGGTTTGGAGTCAGGACAGTCACTTCCTCATAATCATAGGTTCAGAATTAGGCATTTTGACACTTCTTCGTAATCACCGGTTCATTGTTGATATCATTAACATCATCTCGATTCTTTGGTCAATCAAGACCTGGATCAACATCTTCAAATCTTCCAATCGGTTTCTGTCTCGGAATCAGTTAACCTTTCAAGATCAGCTTCTCCACCACATAATTAAGTCTACATCATCATCAAAAATAGATTAATCTTTGAACCACTGTGCTTCACATTGTAATTCAAAGAGGGGCAAAATGTAATACCCCAAAAATGGGCTATAGGACCATTGACCTCCTACATCGACAAATCGATCGAAATCGACATAAAAGTCCTAACCTAAGGCACATTTGCACATCATTTTATCAAAACCCTAATCGATTCTATCTTGATTTTGCATCAGGGAATATTCCTAAATATTCCTAATTTATCCTAATTATATTTGATTAAATATTATTTGGCGATAAATTATATTTATCCTAAAGTTGATTAATGAAATATGTTGAATATTTAATTAATTAGGCTTAATTCTACCACTTAATTATTTAATTAGATTTAATTACATTTATTCCTAATTAATATTAGTTTTATTTGACAATAAATCAAATTTCCTAAAAATAATCAATTCAACATTTATTTAATTGAGTAAATCAAATTGTCAAATTTAATTATATAATTTTGGATAAAGTTTTGAGTAAAAAATTGATTAACCCATAAATCAGTTATTTTCAGTAAAAAATAAGTTAAGTTGAGAATAAATCACTTGGATTATTAAATAAATTCATTAAATTCCATGCACATTCAAAAAAGCAGTAAAACTCTAAATCAACTATCAATTTCAATTTGTTAACTTTTCGAACTCAACATGTGATTGTGAGTTGAAATAGTGAACTGAACTCCTGATTTGAGTTAAAAAGTTGTTCTTGCATGATTTTGTGAGTTAACTATTTCTAATTCTTTAATAACTCAAAAATCAATTTGAGTTCATCAAGGAGTGATGTATGACTTTTTCCATGCATTCTCAAACCCTAGATTTCTATATAAACAAGGCTTAGTCCTTCACAAATGATCCCAATTTCAATCAATCTGGGAATCTGGAGAATTTGGCTTATGCGATCTGGCAATTTTGTGAGATTGTGCTATTTCTTGAGATTCTTGCTTTCATTTTGTTTTTATTTTCATAGCAATTCCATATCATTGTTAGATTAGACTTGCATCTATATCAAGTTTTAGATCAATTTCCATATAGTTTTCATAATTATTGCATAGAAAAATCAATAAAAATAGATGAATCTGCATTCATATTTCATCCATCTTTCATCATTAAATCCTTCATTTAGGTGTTGCATTGTCACTGATCTAAGTCTAATTCTGAGAATACCATACTCGCACTTACTAGAAGGCAGTAAATCACCTGGTTAGCAGTAGGTTATTTATTTGCAAATTTATTGATTTGCTAATCTCTAATGTTTTATTGAAGTGTTGTGTCTCCAGCTAGGTACAATTTTCACACACAAAATAGCCTAAACATAGGTGTGGTCGGTATCCACTAGAAAACATATATCATTGTAGTGTTTCTCTACTAGGGATACATGAATTCTACTTCTCTTCCTCATCTTCTTCTTGAATTCAACAAAATAACTCTCCATCACACTATCAAAATTATCACCTAACTGTTGAATAAACTCATTAATTTTTTGAGTAACAAGTCGGTCCTAACTCCATACTACATCTCCTATAGTAGGAAAACTATTTTGTACAGAAAAGAATAAACAAACTATCAGGGAACTGAACTTACACATTGAGCTTTTAGCCTTCCTGATTGATGTTAGGTTCTCGACAAGCTGAGTCAACTATAGCTTGACAAGATCATAAGTATGATCTTTCTTCACCATTTTCCACATGTGATCTATTGTAATGCAAGGAACACTATCCATCCTTCTTGACTGATAAAACTTGTGAGCAATAGCCCTTATTGCAAAATCTATCTCTGGGTTGGTGATTGTAGAGATTGTCATTCCTCTTTTATTCCATACCACCAATGTGTTAGCTTGAATGACTTCTTTTTTTTTGCACCTCATTGTCTTCTTCCCAATAAGATTTGGATAACCGGTGACTTGGTGAATCATTTCTTTGGTGATCTTCACCGACCCATTCTCCAACTAGAATTACATATTATGTACTCTAATTAGAATGATCTTGATCCATTCAATTTTGAGGTTGCGATGAAAATCTAGGGCACACATTAACCCTTTCTCGACAATGTGTTGATGCTCTGCCTTCAACACTCCATTATCACAAACCTGTTATAAGCTTCCCTCAACTCATAATATGCAATTTCTCCAATCTTGCACATTTAGCATACATGCACATCATGTATCATCAAGACTTTCAGTGGAATCGATGATAGGACCCCTGAGAGAGCTCCCTTCACCATGCCTTCTGGTACATCTTGGAATTTTGGTGGCTTAATACACATGTCACTCCTTACTAATTAAACATTTTAAACTTTTTTCCCTTGCTTCCTTACTATTGCAAATGAAGTGGATTCCATTTCTCTAATTTAGGGTTTAAAAGGTAGATTCAAGTAACTCGGTAATACCATGTTTCTACAGTTCTTCACAATGTTTGCCAATGACACACTATAAGAATATTCAAAAACTTAACTTAGAAAAAAATGCTCTTCTTAGTCACCTATGAATCACTCTGTAAATTCTCAAATCTCTGGGTGAAATGAGAATGAATGGTAATATTTCACTTTATAGACTCAAATGGTCAGATTAGGTCTTCATTAAATATTCTATACACTTTGTAGGTTAGTTACAGTTGTCTCGCCCTTCACATGACAACTCGTTTACCACATACTCGTACTCAGTTGATGCTAACATTTCATTTTTTGTCGGCGGATATCACATCTCAGCTATTATAGGATCTCAACACACACTGAGTGACTCGGTCACTATATACATAAATACTGATGCTCGACATCAATTGGGCAATTTGACTCTTTTCTCAAATATGTCCTAATGCATCTTAATTCATGCAAATATGGACTTTTTAACATATCAAGATTTAGGAAATGGTGTAAAGTATAACATTTAAAAACTCAGTTCCTTACATACCTTTTTTCTTAGATAGAAGTAGTGTGGTCACTTGATCTATTGGATTGGGTGACCTCAGGTTCACTGGATCCACTACTTCTTGCTTCCTCTTTCTTTCTCCATGTCTTATTCATCTGGTTCCTTATTTGTTAAACAATTTCTTTATTTTTGAATTGTTCATTACTCGGTGCTTGTGATCTGCAGTCTCTTTTTATGTGACCAATCTTGTGTCATTTATAATAGACCATACTTCCACTCATCCAAATTTTGGATTTACCTCTAAAATGTGTCCTTGCATAGTTTCCTCCAATATGACCATATTCACCACAATAATGATAACTATACCATGTATTGTAATCCCAATTGAATGTGTTACCTTTCCTAGGTGCATTAGTCTGCTTATTTGATGTCCACTTTGGTTTTGGATTAAATCTGCATTCTTGAGCTCTATGACCATATTTTTGATAGTTAAAACAATGTCCTTGAAATCTAGGTGTAGTAGGTGCTTTACTAACCTTTGAATTGAATTCATGTGCCTAATGTCCATGCTTCTTACAGTTAAAACAATTTCCATTTAATTTAGGTTTAGGATTGAACTTACCATTCTTTCTTCTACATACATTTTCTTTGTGACCTAGCTTTCCATAGTTATGACATGTAGGTTTGTTGTTCTTTGACTTTGCATTCCTCTTTTCCACATTCTTTGGTGATTCTCCTTCTTCAGTGGTTGATAGGTGCTCATCATGTCCTAGTCTAGAAGTGTCACTGGATATTCTTGGTAACCTTAACAGTTCCTCAAAATATTTCACAACTTCATTGGGCTTTTTCATCCTTTCATTAATTTCCTTTTTAGATCTCAACTCATTCTTTAGTTGATTATTCTCTGATCTCATATTTGTGATTTCCATGTCTTTCCTGTTCAACTCTTGATTTGCAAGAAATAGTTGATTTACCATGTCCAATTGATTGTTTGTCAGCCTCTGCATATCACATGTCCTTTCCTCAAGTCTTATAGCCATTTGTCTCTTATATTGTTCTTCCATTGTCTTGTCTTCTTCAACTTTCTTTTTATGTTCAATCACTTCACATAGTCTTACTGATTGGATTTCATGTTCTCTCTTTAGACTTCTAACATCTTCATTCAATGAGTTGTTTCTTTCTAAAAGATATTCTATAGCTGCATCACTTTCAGTAGATTTTCTATTATCAAATAGACCTTTAGTATCCTCTTCTTGATATTGTGTGTATTTCAGTTGGATTGCCAATTATTTCCTTCTTAAATATTTCTTCAATTCTCCTCTAGCTACTTCAAGCTAATGCAATGCAAGATGGATGTCAATCTTATGATTCTCTATGATCTTTCCCAACTTATAAACCTCCATCTCCAAGAACTTAACTCTGAAGTGATTAGACTTCTTCTAAGAGAACAAAGCTTTGATACCAATTGTTGGAAATCTAATATGGGAAAGTGAGATACTGAGAGGACAAATGAATCAGTTATCACAATAATTATATACTTTGAAACTAATTCCACATGCATACCATAAACATAGATTTAAATGCTAAAATAGATCTAACATCCTAATCTCATCCATCAACACATAATAACACATAAATTTTGTAACCCATAAACTCTTGAAAGGTAAAATTGGGGTGGGGAAGACACCCACAAATCTTCACTACTACAATATTAAAGTGTTCATCTTAGGGCTAAAATGTTTGATCACTTTAGATGATCTACCCTATGAGGGGTCTGCCATGTTAAGAGCTTACAAACTTATATAATCTACCTTGACTAGAGGATTTTAAACTTATAGCTAAGTAAGCACTCGGTTAAGAGATTTATGAAGGCCTGTTAGGACCACTTTGTTAAGAGATTTACCCTGATTCACCTGATAAAATGTATCAGTACCTGATCCTTTGGTTTTCACTGTAAATGTTAATTACAAATATTCTCTTTCTAATATTTATCTAATCTCAAAATCAAATGTAGCTCTATTTTTTCCTTCACTGCTCTACTCGATCACTCTGTCTGATCTTTGCATCTAACAATCAAAATACTCCTCTGCTCTACATACAAGAGATCTTCTCTTTCTCTTTTCTTGCCTCATTTCAGGGTTTTGATATCACCTTATATAAACATCTGATCAAGATTCTAGATCAAGATCAATGATCTAGATTCATCACTTATGCCGCTTAAGCATTCCCTTTTTCTGATAGGTTACATGGCTTTCATAGGGATTAATGACAAGAAATACAAAGTGTAATCATCTCCTCGATTCTCTCCTTAATAATTAAATCTCACATAGAAGTTGGCCAAAATGGTTTACCTAGGTTTTTGTGCCATTACAAACACATATGTCAAAAATGGCTTGCTCAACATATGAAGTCTCTGATGATTGGTCAAAACTATTCTTCATATACTGGTGCTCAACACTGAATCTTCTATATAACTCGACATAAAGTGCTCAGTAACTATTGAAGTACTCAGCGACCTTTGACTTGATCGGTAGTTACTATTGCTCGATAAGAATACAAAATATAAGTCTATACATGACTTGGCCTTAATAAGATGGCTCGCTCGTAGTGATGACCGGCCAACATTGCCTTAAAAATGACTAAGTGTTAGACATGCACTAATAGACAAAATATCAACAAGATCTAAATAACTAACAAATAGAAATCCAAAAACATTTGTAACAATTTTTTTGAGAATCTAACACTATAACGCGCATTCCTATCAAAGTTTAGCCAATTTTTGATGGTATAGGTCAGCTAGCTCAACCTATACTTGAGTATAGGTCAATTGGCTTGATCTGTAACTAGGTTTTCTGCTTTAAACTTTTAGGATCACTTTGAATGTTCCCAATCTTCCATGAAAAGATATGAAAACTCGGTAGCCTATTCTTTCAGGAAAAAAAATAGGGAAGAAGTTTGGTAAAAGAGGTTTACCTTGGTCAAATCCTTGTTTATGCATCAACCTTTAAAATGTAATGAAATTACATAAAGTAAAGATGAAATAGGAGCTATATCTGAATTGGGAATTACCTCATGCCTTGATGATGAAATGCTTCTTTGGACATGATCACAAATGTTAATGCAATAGCTTGGACTCCATAAAAACCCAAAAGGAAATCATGAAAGATAAGCCTTGTGAAATTGGTGTTGTAGTTTTCTATAATGCTTAATGATGAAGGAGAATATTTTGAATACTTGTAGACTCAGATGCTTGAAGACCTTGAAAATGCTTGAATGCAAATTTCTTGATTTTGTTATCATTAATTCTTGAAGATAGTAATAGATACCAAAATGTCGAGAGATAGGGTTTTTAGATACCTCACAATATCTTAGGAGTTAAAACTCATCTAGGTCAATTGTAAGTCCAAATCGACTAATGAATTTCCAATACATATACCCAATTTAAATTTGGGCCAAAAATGTAGGGTATAGCTCAACTAGGCTTACCTATACCACTTATTTTAGGGTCAAACTAGAATTGTGGGTTCCAAACACTTAGTGGATGCCTAGAAAATATTTGATAGTCAATTTAGAGGTTGAGATAGAATGTAAATGCCTTAAGTGGTGATATAGGACTAAGGTGATAAAATGAATTATGGGATTGGAGAAAAAAATAGAGCAAACCTATAAATAATGTCTTACCTCGAGTTTTGAGGAAATTAAATTTGCACAAGACTTATAATATTAATTTAAAGGTCTAGTGGATGCTAGGAGAGTGTGAAATCAATGTGGAAACCCATACACACTAAAATTAGGCTAAAATGATCATCTAATTATAGATGTTAAATTTTTAGGATTGTGGAATGTGTATGTATATATATGTATATGTATATATATATAGATCTATATGTGTGTGTGTGTGTATGTATGTATATGTGATATGGAGAATGGTTATCAATGGTAGATTTCCACTTATCATATATAGGTAGAGAGGGAGGGAGAGGGGGAGGAGAGACAGGAAGAGGAAGGGGGGGGGGAGTGAGGGAGGGGGAGTGAGAAGCAGTGAGGGAGAGGGAGGGGGAGAGAGGGAGGAGGGAGTGGGAGTGAGAGGGAGAGGGATTGATGGGGAGAGGGAGAGGGAGTGGGAAGGGGTGCGTAAGTGAGAGGGAGAGGAAGGGAGGGGGAGTGAGAGAAGGAAAGGGAGATGCAGAGGAGGATGAGGGAGGGAGGGAGGGAGTGGGAGGTAGAAAAAATTATATAAACTTAAAACCATAGTTGACATTGGTTGTATCAAAAAATGTATGGAAGGTTAAATGAGAAATTGTTTTTAGAAGTGGGATGGAGAGAGAGAGAGAGAGAGAGAGGATATGATTAGGTGTGGTTAAAGTAACAAGTAAAGTGATAATACCCAAGTTTTGTTTAGAAACATTATCTAATTCACAAATAGGAATAGAATAAGATTTAATTGATGAAATATCCACCTTAATTTTATACAAAAAAATCAATACTACACATATTAATACCATACCCATTATCAACTAAAGTTATTTAAATAAGATTACCATTGATAAGGAAAGTAACCATAAGGGAATCATTTTGATCTTCAATTTCTTTAGGAGGCAACTCATCTTGAGAAAACATAATTTGGGAATTTTTATTGGTCACATTCATCCATTATAATATGGAATTTATATTAGGTTGTACAAGAGATGGGGCAGTCATGTTTCTGAAGGCTTGTTACAATGCTTCATGATGTGTAGGTGAAGTTTGAAGAAGCTCCCAAAGAGATATCTTGGCAAGAGTAGTATAGAGTTGTTCTTCTAAATTATACCCCTTTACAATATTTTGAGGAAGATGGGGTGTATGAGGAATAAATGGTTGAGAAGTAGGAAGAGCTAGAGGAGCAACCAAACTTGTAGGTTGTCTATTGTTTCTTGTGTTATAAGTGTGATCAACAACATTATAATTAGGTTATTGATCACCTTTCACAACAAAAATTGGTTTATTTGAGAGGGAAGGGTATCTTGATGAATATGAACAACAACCTTAGGGTTTTCAATACCCAAAACATTGACAAGATTGACTTGATCAAGTTCTTGATTATTTAAATTTTTATCACTTAAAGGGCTTGAGCATCAGGGAAATAAGTAATGATATTATCATCTTCCTCCAAGGTATCCTCATAAGTAAGACAATGTATAGAATAGGGAGAAGGAGAGAAAGGGAGAGGGAGGGAGAAGGAGGGATAGGGAGGGAGAGTGGGAGAGAGAAAGGGAGGGAAGGGAGAGGGAGAGGGAGGATAGAGAGAGAGGGGGGGGGGGGGAGAGGGAGGGAGAGTGGGAGTTAGAGAGGAAGAGAGGGACAAAAGAAATCAACATGCTTTGACTGGCTAACTTGCATGCAAAATGTGAAATCAAAATGCACCTGAATTGTTTGACAGAATGCCTCAAAATGATTTCATCTCAAGGAATGTACAGAAAATGGTTATTTTGCAAGGAAGTTCTCAAAATATTTAAATAATGAATCATTTTGGAACACATCCTAACATTGCAATATTTGTAGAGAATAAAACAAATGGGTTTATTCCAATGAAAACAAAATGGTTTTAAGTGGTATAGTCTGTTACTTACATTATAAGCCAAGTGGAAAATCTTAAAACTAATAAATAAAGAATTACAAATATAAGATAAATGACTGACCACCCTTATAATCTTTTGTTTTGTAATTCAGAACTTCTTATGATACTTGTTATGGATTCATTACATTCTTCCCACTAATAGATTTGGTGTTATTTTCCAATGGCGACTTTCCACATAGGATACACTTTTTTGTGAAATTGGGGTTTTTTTATAATTCCCCCCAAAGAAGTCAAAATTTTGACATCTATTTAGTAGACTGTCAGAATTACAACATCTTCATGCTATACAAAAAAAAAAAGAGAGTAAACCAAATCATTTTGATGTTAAGTCCATTGTAGGAGCTTCGTGCCCTACTCACATTTTTAGTTAGAGCGGTCTCACATTTGTAGATCTATTGCATTGGTGGATAGCCGAGAATACATTTGGAGAAAAATAGACCCATAAATTATCTTCAAGTTGTGTACTTCACATATCCATTGGTGGCTATAGTACCAGGTCTGAGACTAGGGTAATCTTTATACTTCGTTTATACACCCTAAAACATGCCAACATAATTTATTGTAATCTTTGATAATCTTTCATTTTGAAGTGTTTCTAAGCTATGTTATTTGTTTGTTGAAACAAAAAGCTCTGATTGACATTGAGTCCTACATCATAAGCCTGTGCACTTCTACTCTGAAATATAGGTGAAAAAATCATTCAAGATCTTCATTCTTTGTTGACAAGGCAAGGAAAGTATTATATTGGCATGTTTTAGGGCTCCCTGCACTGTAACTACACCTTGACCATTACAAAGAAAGATCATTACAAATAAATCAACAAGAAGATGAATAATGAAATATTTAACATGTATTGTGGTCAATGGCATATTGCATTTATATCAAGCTCTTAATGTCAAGATTATAAGGGTTGTTTTGTGATAGTATTAATTGGAACCTTATAATGTAAGAATCTTATATCTCCCTTAAGACTCTATATTTTAATGTTTGGTATGTTATCCCAAATAAAAAACTTTCTCTATGTCTTGATCAAAGTGATCATTGGACTACCAAATAAATATAATTATTTTTTATGTTTGTTGTTTTATCAAAGATCTTGTGTCATTACATTGGCTCATGTGACTTGAAGATAAAAACTCTCCTTAAAAAAACTTGACAAGAAATCATTGTGTGATTGAACAAAATTATAATTATGACAAGAGCTTAGTTAGTGCATGTAGAATTTGTGAAGGAGGTGATCTATTGAGGATGCAATATTTTTATAGATCTTTTCCACTTCCATAATCCCTATAGTTATCTATATCATTTCTAATCATGCTCCTTATATGTTCCTTGTGGTGGATTCCATTCCCATGATGAACTAATAAGAGGAAATAATGGATAGTTTTATGTTTTGTCATGAAGAATGTAATTTTACTAGACAGATTGCTAAAAGTTTAAGAAAAGGTTATGTTTGATGAAGAGAAGCTAGAATAATGACATTTCCCTTTTGATAAGTCAAGCTAGAAGGATAGTCATGTGAAAGAGACCACACTAGGTCACATGAGGACATGAGTATAACAAAAATAAAGGTCATGAGTAGGTGCATAACTATTCATAAAGATAAAGATACATAAAAAACTAAAATCAATATACATCTTCATGCAATCATGTTGTTTCCACACCTATATAATCTCTAAACTTTTTCCAAGAGGAGTAGATGAAATCAAGGGAGGGATAGGTCTATAGGACAACCATAAAGGTCTTTTAGGCATGGAATATTGCAGAATTACTCAATTATTTTTCACTATCACTTAGAAAATATATAGATAAGAGGGATACACATTAAAAAACTTGGGGGGGGATGTCTATATGAGCCTAAGTTAACAAGCATAACACATGAGATATAGCTTTGAAATGGAAGGATGATGGAATAAAGTAGGTATAACAATTACAAGAAGTCTAGACTATGATATAGTGCAAAACCATATAGTGAGGGATGTAATACATAATTTATGGTGATGATAATAGTTATATGATCATGAATTTATTTGTTATGAAAATCATACATTAATAGTTCATTTAATGTAGATCATCATTTTCAATAAACTAACTAAAATGATAAGAAGATAGCCATAACAAGGTCAATGCACAGTCCTATTGATAAACCATTATAAGATCTCTCAAGCATGAGAATCATGATGCATGAATAGACTAAGGAAGAAGCACACATACAAATTGAATCACCAAAATAATATGTGCTAAATCAGATTAAATGGTCATAAAAAAGGACATAATAACTAAGTTACATGATATGAGTGTTTGAATTATGGAAAGGTGTGTACTAAGAGGGGAGGGTGAATCAGTACCCTTAAAAAATTTTCAAACTGAATCCTTGTAAACATGTACTTCAATAACCAACTGTGTCAATTTCATTCAACATATACTTAATAACATGACTGAAATGTAAATGCATGAAATCAAATCAATAAAAAATACATGAAACTTCATACACATGACACATGTATTTTCGTATCGTAGAAACCCTTATTAGAAGGTAAAAACTACGGTGGGGATGGAACCCACAAAGCTTCACTTCTGCAGAAATAAAATTGTTAGTTAAGGCTTATAAAGATTGATCACTTCTGGTGATCTTACCCTATTAGGAGTAACAATAAGATCAGCTAGATCTACCTGGTTAGAGGATTTTAGCAACATAATTAGGTGTGCACTTAGTTAAGAGATTTAATAAAGAACTGTTAAGTCCACTCTACTAGGATATTTTTAAGTCTGCTAAAATTGTTAGAGAGTAACAATGGTGTATGATCTATATGAAATAAAACTTACATTTCTGATATCAGATCCATTAAGTATAGTAATGATATCACCTTGTTGTGATGAATATGTCCTTCTATACTACTTGGTAGCCTTATGTCTATTTTAATAAACTGCATGCTTCTTTAAAAATCCTTTATTCAAAACCATGTTTGATCTTTCGATGTCCTTGAGTCTGATACTTCTTGATGATACATTATTAAAATGAAATCTTAACAATACTTATATCAAAATGATTTGACCTATTTAGGTTTTTACATTATCTTAGAAAACCTAAGATCAACGGTTCATATGATTAACCTAGATCATCATTACTGATGAAGGATGCTCCCCTTAATACCACAAACACATAACAAAAATAGAGAAACAACAACAATTTGCAAGAACAGAAAATGGGCTTCTTATTATCTCCACAAATGTGGAATTACAAATTTCAGAATTACAATATGCAAAGCCACATGGGCATTCCTTTTTGCAATATTCTATAGGAAAAAGCATCGAATCATTACCCATATCTACCCAGAACTACCCCGAACTGCCTAAGCCAACACTACGGGCCTTTCTTATATAGGCAATTTCCACGACCTGAGAAGGTTCCAAAAATTTAGCCTTTTAGGCCGACTAAACATGGAATTATTTTACTTTTATAATTATTACAATAGGGTCAGCTCAAAAGAAATAAAAAATATGATTTTAGGTAGCCCAACTTCTAGAGGCCATAACTTTTTAACCGTAACTCCATTTTTCTATTGTAACCACTTTTCAGAAACACCAAGACAAGAGCTACAATGCCTAACAGGTGCTAGCGCCATTTAGCCAAGGGTCGATTGCGATCCGAAGCCTCGAAGGCCTTCAAAATTGACCTAAAAGATTTCATACCCAAAAACCTCAATAACTTCACCAATACTGATGATGTGGCAATGAAACTCAACTGGTAGGCTGAAATGACTAGGATGAACCTCCAACTATGAAATCAAAACATTCTGAGATTGTATGACCAACTTACTAAAGAAATAGTAAGTTTCCATAAATAGAAGCTCTGCATAAGATAGCCCTTATTGAAAAAGAAACCAAAAATATTTTTGGGTGATGCAAGATTGCTCTTACACCTAGGATGCTCCTACATCAATTACATAGGAATCATCATTCATTAAATGATTACATCCGCAATAAATATTCACCTTGATCTTTGTAAACCATTTTCTTTCTCAGCAAAAATTTGTTCACCTTGAACTATGTGCCATTCCAAACTTTTATGTGAAATCTAGATTAATCGATAAATGTTGTCTCTCGGTCTTGGTATATACAGGTGCTCGGTAATCTTGTGTACTTGATAACTGTTGTACTCAGTAACCTCTATGTTCAGTGAATACTGCATAGTTATAACCGACTGAACTATCTTTCTCTATTTACCGACTATACAAATGAATGCTAATGATAACACTTGATCCATTTAGGAGTAACATTCTCATCCTTTGGTATTAGCATCAAAAACTTATATGTATACTGACTATAAAAGTTTGAACTTGAAAATTTTATAAAACCAAAAATATGTAAACTCAGTAACTCTCTTAGTGACTCCCCCTTTGAACATGCTCACAGTATATATACATATGTTTCCCCCTTTTTTGAAAATAATCACAAAGAATATACTTACAATTTGTCAAAAATGTTAGGATGGGCTTTCTTGAGATTATCCATACGTTTCTCCCATTCCTCCTTTAGGTTTTCTAGAGCTAGCTGCTCTAAGCTGACTTGTGCATGCATATCAAAAATATTTTCTATGACTGAGATCTCAGGGGTGGCAATTAGTTTCTTTTCCTTTGTCACATATTTTTGCATCACCTCCAGATGTGGTAGTAACTTGGTCTGTAGCTTAGTTACTTGTTCTCTTATTCGTTCCTCTTCCTTCCTTAACTCTAGTCTTAACCGATGTATGTGTTTAACCTTTGAATAATGCAATTGAAATGCATTTTTCTCGGGTTTTAGACGAGTAGCACTATATTTTAGATCTTCATCTAATTTTGTTCTATTTTCACTAACCTCGATAGTGAAGTGATCTAGAGTGCATATCTGTTTCAAAATTATAACAACTATATCAATAATGCTTTCCAATTCTGTTATAACTTCTGAAAGCTTTACCTTATTCACTGCCACTACTTGGATGATCTTTTCAATTAACTTATACTGAATCTTTTGTTTGGATATTTCTTCAATCATCTACTCAACATCAGTAGTGGGGTCATTGATAGTCTCTATGAGCAGTGCAAGTTGGTCAATGATGGGGGTAGATTCATCAACATTGACATCTAGAGCAACTTACATTAGGATATCCTTGACATCCTCTAGCACCTTTGTGTTCTTATGTTCTTTTCTTAGCTTTTCTTGTGTTGTGTTTATGGTGCATAGCTCTCCATACTTCCTGAGAGCTTCAGGGTCAAGTGTCCTTAGGTCACATGCTAGGATTTATATGATTTCATCAAGTGTGACCATACCCTTACTTCCTCACTTTCTCTTCTTCTTTTTCTCTTGCATAGTGGATGATGGTGATTGTGCAATATAAAGTTGAGCCTTGCACTCAGGATTTGTCTTTGGTGGCTCGGTGGAGTGTTCTTCTTCCTTATGTTGTCTGGTAACTGATTATGCAATTTTTGGTGCAAGGGTTTGTGACCTTGTGTTAGTGGTATAAGTGTCTATGATTGTCATTGATTGTGTTCCTTGTACATTTTATGCCACATCAATGCTCTTGTTAGGTGTTTCACCTTATGTATCTCCTCCACTATACTCGGTTTCTTTACCAATTTCCTCACCCTTATCTTCATTTGTATTTTTTCCTTTCTCAAGTGGAGATTCTTCAATTTGTTTCTTAGTATCTATCTCAATAGCTTCTACCAATATAGGCAAATTACCTAGTACCATTGTTCGGGCTACCTCAGTCGCTTCTTCTTCACCAAGGTTTTCAGTAGCACCGGTAATTATTTCATCTTCTTTAGCCTCATTGTCAGGGTTGCCTTTTGTAATGTCTTCAATCAATATGTGTTCATCCCCTAGAGTAGTCAACATCTTTGGGATTCCTTCCATTACATTATCAACAACAATTTTTAAATATTTTGCATTAGTTTCTTCCTCGAGATTCTTATTATCCAAGATGTGAATAGTCTCATACTCAACATTTATAGGCTCTTCTTCTTGTATGCTCAGTATTAACTACCGATTTAGTTTCCTCAATCTGCTCTGCTAGACTTAGGAGTTTAGTCCATATATTTATGCTATCATCATATACCTTTTGCATTTTTCCTTGAAGAATCTTGAATGCTCTAGCCTTCATTAAAAATTTATTTGCATATTGTTTTAAGGCTTCATCAATTTCAGAAACAAAGTAGTCAAATTTTACCAAAATGAGTGACCTTTCTCTCATCCTTTTCTCAATTATGAGCGCATACGTCCATTTAGCAAAAACTTTGTCATACAATTCTTTAGGTATGTTGCTTGCGAATTCAACTAGAACTCTTTTGAAAGTAATCATCATGCTTATTATATCTTCCTCTAGCTTGTCCTGATCCTCAGTGCTTATAGCAGAGTACCTCTTAAGCTACAAAGTAGCAAGCTTGATAATCCTATGTACTTGGTAACCTCTGTGTTCAATGACTACTGCATACTTATAACCGACTGAACTATCTTTCTCTATTTACCAATTGTACAAATGAATACTAATGATGACACTTGATCCATTTAGGAGTAACATTATCCTCCTTTGGCATTAGTATCAAAAACTTATATGTATACCAGCTATAAAATTTTGAACTTGAAATTTTTATAAAACCAAAAATATGTAAACTCGGTAACTCACTCAGTGACTCCCCCTTTGAACATGCTCTCATTTATATACTTGTTGGGGGGGGGGGGGGAGGAGTTGATGGTTTCTTCTCCTCTTTGGTTCTGGGAGCTGGGTGGTGGCCTTTATTTTTATCTTTTGATAAGTATGTGTCAGTGTAGATCTTGTTATCTTTGGAACACCTTTCTTCAAAGGTGGTGAACTAGTTGTTTTCAACTTGCCCTAGTCCTGGTTGAAGTATAATCTTGTTTACCTTTACCTTTTGTAGCCTTAGATGGCTCTTCCTATGCATGTTCCTTAGACTCGGTGGCCTCTTCATCTACATTCTCACCAAATGGTGCATGTTCCTCTATTTCTTCTTCAACTGATTTCTCAATTTCTTCATCAGTGACACCAAATTCATTCTTTAGAGTTTTCACCATTTCCTCATTTTTCCAGCCCAACTTTTCAACTACAAGTCCCATCTTGATTATGGACATGGCCTCTTCATAGGTTCCAAAGCATGTAGCTTATTTATCCTTAGGCTTGGAAAGCAAAGTCTTGATTTCTTTTGTAGCTATGTCAATATCTAACTCATAAGCCATGGGTGGTAACCAAGATATTCTTGGCTCTACTATTCTGATTAGGGTGGTGTCGGTATCCACTAGAAAACAAATGTCATCCTTTAACTTTTCTACCAACTATGTTGGTATCCTTGTTTTTTTCTCCATTCTTTCCTTAAACTTCCCAATGTAATCTTCCATGATACATTCAAAATGCTTATCTAGGTTCTCAATAAATTTACTAATCTAAACAATAATTGGTCGGTTGATATCCCATTCTATATTACCAACTTATGGGAAAAATTTATGCAAATAGAAGAATTTACATACCAATAATGAGTCAAATTTTCAAGTGTTTGATCTAGTATCTCTAATGGTTCTCATATTCTCTTCTAGTTGTCTCAGCATCAACTCGGCTAGCTCAAGTTGCAAACCCTTCTTCACAATCTTATAGGCAATTTCAATTGCTGCAAATGCAACACTGTTCAGTCTTCTTGATTGGAATATCTTGTATGCATTAAAATATGCACCAAATATCATTTATGGGTTGCTGATAGTATTTAATCTCAAGCCTCTACCATCCCATTCTACTCTGGTTAACTTCTCAATCTCGACTCTTGTCGGGTTCCTTAGAGATTTTTCTTTATCATTTGTGGGATACCCAGTGACTGCCTGTATAAAATCCTTCATTATTTTCATTGGTTCATCTATCCATAGCTTCTCTTCATGTACATGGCTCATCACAATACATATTCATTTAGTTTTAAACTATTTCAAGAAATATAGGGCATTGGTTAACCCTTTAACTTCTAAGTGCTTGTGATCATCCTTTAGCTTTCAATCATTGCAAATCTATTGATATGTCTACTGGAGCTCAAAGTCACCCATTTCATTAATTTTGTAGTGGATGTAAGATCTAACATCTTTCGCGAGTAGAACCCTAGGTAGTATCAAAGAGAACGTGCCCTTGTCATCGAGTTGAGCTACAAATTCCAAATGAAGTTTGTAATGGGGCTTAGTGCATGTTGTATTTATTAGAGTAACCTTCCTACTCTTTTCTTCCTTGGTTTGAATAGTTTGAGAGGATGAAGCTATTGTGATTGCTAAATTTAGGGTTTTCATCAAACTGTGTGTAGAGAACTCGGTTAGTTCCAAACTTGATTCGGTCTCCAAATGTTCATAATGTATTTAGATTTGTGTGAAATGCTTGGATTTTCTCTACTCAAATCTCTCTCAAATCACTCTGTTTCTCTCTTGATCATTGTGTAAATAAATGAGTTCATCTCTCGCATATTTATAAACAAAAAAACCTTGATTGATGCAGTAAATGCTTTGTCAACTACCACTCAGTTGACAATAAAATCACTCAATTAACACAATATATACCTCGGCTTGGTGACTACTATCAATACTCGGTTGATTACACAACTTGGTTGTCTCTAACACTTTCACCGATTGGAATTTCTTACATGGTCTAGCTTAACCGACTAAACTTATTTCAAGTTAACATATAATACCCTAGTGCATGTTATTTCATGTTGATTTGGTATTCACATAATAGATAGAAGGAACTATTGTAAGGTACAACCGATTGAAATTCAGTTCCATACTTACTTGATTTTTCTTAGGTGGAGGTGGTGAGGTCACCTAATCCAATGGACAAGGTGTCATCGACTATTGTGCTTGATCCAACATTGTCATTTGATGCTTTTCTCCACATTTGATTCCTTATCCTCATAATTTCTTCAATTGTATTTTTGTTTACATTAGTACTCAGTTCTAGTACTCGGTCTCTATAGTCTTTACTTAAATGACTAACCTTATGATAGTGCAAACATATCATTCTATAACTTGTCCAATTTTGAGATCTTCCTCTCTAATGCTTTCTCATGCAGTTAGCTGCTATATGTAAATATCTGCCACATGTTGTGCAATTAACCCAAGTGGTGTAAACCCAAGTGTTGTAAACCCAAGTGTATGCATTACCTTGTCTTCTCGATTGATAAGTCTTATTTTGTCCTTTCAGTTTCCAACCTTTCTTCATCTTTGTCTTTCATTCCTATGATATGTGTCCATCCATATTTCAAGTGTGATATTTCTTTTCCATATAGTGCTTCTTAGGTGACTTATTCAACTTTGATTTGCACTCATGTGCTTGATGTCCATACTTGTTGCAATTATAACAATAACCATCAAATTTACGAGTGGATTTAAGAATACCTTTTGCTTTTCTTCTGTAAACATTTTATGTGTGGCCAAGTTTTCCACAATGATAGCATGAGAGCTTCTTTGGCCTTGAACTTGCATATGCATTCTTTTTTTACCTTGTTTTGATGACTCTCCCTGCTCGGTATAGCCTAAACCAGTAGTGCTATCAAGTCTTCTTTGACTATTTAGAAATTCATCTATTCTTTTAGTACTTTCTTCATCTTTCTTTATCATCTCATTATGTTGTTGTTGAATCTTCACTTCATTCTTTAGTCTTTCATTCTCTTCTCTCAATTCACCAATGTATTCAAATTTCTTAGTAAGATCATTGTTCACTTGGTTGACTTCTTGACTCATGACAATCATCTAATTGGAGTTTTCAAAATGATGTTCAATACATAAGTCTCAATATTTCAGATTCCTTTTCTTTTAGCTTATCAGTCATTTTTCTTCTATCTTCAATAGCCAAATTCCTTTCTTGTTCAGCCTAACTTGCATTGTTCATGACATCAATCATTCTAACCATTTGTGTCTCTTGACCGATCTATAGTGCTTTCACTTGTTCAATAAGATGTTGATTCTTTTCAGATAGATCTGATATGGTTCCTTCAGATACATCAGATATGCTACCGGATCTAGATCCAGATGCTTCAAATGGATCTTCTATCTCTTCTTCCTGATAATCAGTTTCATTATACTGAAATACCATATCCTTCCTCTTGACCAGTAACTCTCTCATTTTTTATTTCTTTTCCTTGAATTTTTCAATGTAGATCTGCATGATCTACAATTTATGATTCTTAATAGTTTTGTCAAGCTTATACCTTTCCATCCTTAAGATCTTTTCTCTTTAGTGATTAAACTTCATCAACAAGAGAACTAGCTCTGATACCAATTGTTGGAATTATGGAAAAGGTGTGTACTGAGAGGGGAGGTGTGAATCAATGCCCTTAAAAACTTTTCAAACTGAATCTTTGTAAACATGTACTTCAATAACCAACTGTGTCAATTTCATTCACCATACACTTAATAAAATAGCCGAAATGTAAATGCATGAAATCAAATCAATAAATCATACATGAAACTTCATACACATGACACATGTATTTTTGTATCACATAAACCCTTTTTAGAAGGTAAAAATTGCGGTGGGTATGGAACCCACAAAGATTCACTTCTGCAGAAATAAAGTTGTTGGTTAAGGCTTACAAAGATTGATCACTTCTGGTTATCTTACTCTGTTAGATGTAACAATAAGATCAACTAGATCTACCTAGTTGGAAGATTTTAGAAACATAATTAAGTGTGCACTCAATTAAGAGATTTAATAAAGAACTGTTAAGTCCACTCTGTTAGGAGATTTTTTGGTCTGCTACAATTGTTAGAAAGTAACAGTGATGTATGATTTGTATGAAATACAACTTACATTGCTGATATCAAATCCATTAAGTAAAATAATAATATTACTTTGCTATGATGAATATGTCCTTATGTATTACTTAGTATACTTATGTTTGTTTTGATAAATTGCATGCTCCTGTAAAAATCCTTTAATCAAAACCTTGTCTCATCTTCTGATGTCCTTGAGTGTGGCTACTTCTTGATAATACATTGTCAAAATTACATCTTAACAATACTTATATCAAACTGATTTGACCTAATTAGGGTTTTACATTATCTTAGAAAACTTAAGATTAATGGTTCATATGATTAACCTAGATCATCATTACCTAGGAATCATCATTCATTAAATGATTACATGTGCAATAAGTATTCACCTCAATCTTGGTAAACCATCTTCTTTCTCAGCAAAAATTTGTTCACCTTGAACTATCTGCCATTCCAAACTTCTATGTGAACTCTGGATTATGCAATAAATGTTGTCTCTTGGTCTCGATATATATTGGTGCTCGGTAATCCTGTGTACTCAATAACTGTTGTACTCAGTAACATCTGTGCTCAGTGACTACGATGTAGTTATAACCAACTGAAATATCTTTCTCTATTTTCCAACTTTACAAATGAATACTAATGACAACACTTGATCCATCTAGGAGTAACAATGAGACATGAAAAAATCAGTCATTATAAAGCAAGAAGACATTAGATTATGCTTAGATATAGTAAACAAAAAGAGAAAGAGTAGGCAAAAAAAGATGGAAAATAAGAGAAACACTTGGTAAAAATAATTTATGATGAATTATAGGTGTGTCTTACTTAATGCATAAAACATCTAAAGGATAGGGGTGCATGAAGATAGAAATTTGAAGCCTTTATGAATTAGTTTGGGATAATTAGAAGGTTCCTTGGTGCAGGAGAACCATGGCTACAGGGGTGACCATGAAGCCCTAATGGATATCCAAGGAGAGAAGAAGACCAATAAGACCATTCATGGTCACTTTTCAATGTAATCTGACCTATAAGGTCTCAAATGATGTAATTTGGCTGTTAGAGCCACCAAATGTTGTGAGATGCACTAAGGTGCCAAAAAGATGTAATGTTTCCAACATAAGGCTTAAAGGGCTAATGTAACGGTCTAAGGGTTAGAAGTAGGGTTTTGTCAAATGGTTTGTGTTTTGGTGGTTATTTAAAGATCACTTTGAATGTAATAAAGGTTATATATATCTATTTTTTGATTTGACAACTTATTTGTCAACTTGACAACATTTGAATACCTTTGTAATTACTAATACTATGGGGACAATTGGCTTCTAACTAACTCTAGTTGGTTTTTAAATAGTTGCAAGGGTGGTTTCAAGTTCCAAGAGACTGAGAGAGGCTTATATATGATCTAATATCTTGAGAAAAGAAATATTAGTCGTGTGATAGAGAGTTTGTAAGTTTTGAATCAATAAAGATAATGTTTTCTTTGTATTTCACTAGTTTTTTCCTATAACAGTCATCTTAAGAAGGATTTTTCTCCATCTAAATGTCATAATTATAAAAGTATATGGATGTGGATTTATAATAGGTTGAGTTAAGAGTATTTTGGCTTTTTAATGATTTCATTTTATTAATTATTGCAAAAGATATCGATATTTTTGTAAAGACTATTTTAAACCCTTAAGTAGGGTGACCTGAGAGGACAAAATTTGAAGTCTTTACTAGATTCACATCCAGTAAGCCTCTCATCTTGGAAAATGATGAGGAGGAAGTATACTCTAACTATCCTAGAGATTTCAAAGAACCGTGCAATATGAGACACATGCTTGAATACAAGATATGATGACTAAGAAACTATCACCGAGAGGACAATGACAATGCAGTTTGCAAATATTGTCCTTCATACATGTATCAAGGGAATTGTGTGAAGGAGGAAGGAGTTTGTAAAGTTAGTGTGGTGTCTCCCCAAGTTTTGGAATAGATTAAGGGGAAAGGGACCCTTTTCAAAGGGTGTTTATAGTGACTATTCTCAGAGTTAGTGCTTGACTATCATAGTAGAACAATGGCATGGTAATATGGTTTCTCTTGTTTGAAAGTTGAGTTCAATAGATCAAATAGACATGAAGGATTGTGGATAGTGTCCTAGGAGACTAAGGGAGAATTATTGTAAGTGTCTCAAGGTTTAGAGTGGGAGGGACACTTTGTGTTGGGTTGTGTGTAGTGACTATCTTTATAGTTTCAAGGAACAAGGAACAATGAACAATGAGTTTTGGAGTTAATTTTTTGAGAGAGTCAAGAGTATTGTGATTCCATAAAAAGTGAAAGAGGTCCTCCATGTGGAGGGGAATTCGGGGAAGCCCTAGTGAAGTGTTGATCCAATCAAGGATCTTGAGTTGTTCATGTTGAAAGAGTGTATTTTGGGACAATCACTAGCCAAAGAAAAGTGATTCAAGAATATGATCAAGGGAAAGGTGGAATTTTCATTTTGAATGTTTTAGAGCATAATAGACATGGAATTTTTTAACCATTAGTAAGTCTTAAAGTGTAAGTTTGTTTGGTTGGATCTAGAAGGATGATCCTATTGGAGAAGTTTAAAGGGTGTTGTTACAAAACAAATGCTCAAAAGATGAGTTCCTTATGAATTTGTCTAAAGAGTCCACTAAACTCTACATCAGTCCTTAATGAACATTTTTAGTTTAATTTGACCTAAGGCATGAAAATTCATATGCACTACTCAAGGATAAATTTTATGTTTTACAATATTTCTAGAACTCTGAAGGTTATTGATAAATAAAAAAAGGATTGTTGTGTTACCTCTTTTTTACTATCTTACTATGTTTTTTAACTCACATTTTTCTTATAAATAAAGTACATGAAAGGGAAACATATTAAAAGTTACCAAGTCATTCCTAGGATAAGCTACACCAATCAAACTAAGTTTTTATACATGACCATATCAAAAGCTAGTTTATCAAATTTTATTTTATTCTAAATAATTATAATATTTAAATTTGTTTATCCTAATAAACTGTTGGATGCAATTATTATTACAATGTATTTATTACTTTAAATTATATTTGGTTTTATCTAATCAAATGACCAATAGAATGCAAAACCATCTTTTGTGAATCAATAAGACATAATCAAATAAGAAGATAATGATTCCACTAATTTCCCCATAATTGTATCACTCTTATATTGATGCATGCCACACTCAACCAATTTTCACCTCACATGAGAACCCCACACACAACTATATAATTATTTTTAGTCATGGGTTAGAGTGAAGATAAACAATTTGTTGATTCCATTAAATGAAAAGGTCAAAGTTCTATTTTCCAAAGGTTTTCTTACCCATATACAATTTTGAAGGTTCAAAAGTAAATAGTAGTTACACAAGAGAGGATGGAAAAGGGGCCAAAGGCACGTCCAAGTCACAAACCCCCTGCAAAAAAACCACATAGAAGAAAAAAACAACAACAAAGAGAAGGAATGCAGATGAACCATATGTATTATGTTGGAAGGCTTATGTGGGAAATTAAGATACTAATAGGGGGGTGAATCAGTTATCCATAAAAATTTTACACTTTGAAACCAATTCAACATATATCATAAACATAAAATTCAATGTTGAAATGAATCTAACTGCTAATCACATCCATAAAAATGAAACACATAACACAAAGATTTGGTAACCTAGAAACCCTTGAAAGGTAAAACCAAGGTGGGGATGACATCCATAAATATTCATTACTACAGCAATAAAGTGTGCATGTTAGGGCTACAAAGTTTTGATAACTTCTGGTGATCTACCCTGTGAGGGGTCTGCCCTACTAAGAGATTATAGAATTTTACAATCTACCTTGATTAAAGGATTTAAAACTTAAAACTAAGTAAGCACTATGTTAATAGATTTACAAATGTCTGTTAGGAGCACTCTATTAAGAGATTTACCCTGATTCACTTGTTAGAATGTATCACTACCTGATCCTTCAGTTTTCACTTCAAATGCTAATAACAGATCTCCTCTTTCTGATTCTTATCAGATCTCAAAATCAAATATAACTATGTTATGTCCTTCACTTCTCTGCTCGGTCACTCTACCTGATCTATTCATTTGACAATCAAAACAATCCTTCCATATGCATACATGAGGTCTCCTAACTGTTACATTATTATTGTTTTGATGTCACCTTTTATAGACAACTGATCAAGCTCCTAGATCAAGATCAATGATCTAGATTCATCACTTATGCTGCTTATACATTCTCTTTTTTTGATTGGTTATCTCTCTTGCATAGGGATTAATGATTGAAATCATAATGCACAATCAACTCCTTAATTATCTCAACAATCATTAAAAAATGCATAGAAATCAGCCAAACCGGTTTACCTAGGTGTTTGTGCCATTCCAAACACATATACCAAAATTGGTTCACTCGGTATATGAAGTCTCTGGTGCTTAGTCAAAAATTTTCTCCATATATTGGTGCTTGACACTCACTCTTCTATACAATTCGACATTCATACTACACAATAACTACTGGGGTATGTGGGAACCTCTGACTTTCTCGACAGTAAGTACTGCTTGGTACATATACAAAATACAAGTCCATACATTATTCGGCCTTAGTAGGATGGCTTAGTCGTAGTGATGACCGACCAACTCTTCCTTGATAATGACTAATTATTTGACACTAATAGACAACATGACTTGGAGATCAACAATATTAATCAATGTAAAAATATTCATACATGTCGGGTTGTAAGGCCTTCCTGATTACAGTTAGTTACAATCAGAATTCCAATACAACAGTCCTCAAAATCAAGGATTCAACTTTAAGATCCTATTACTATTTATCTCCTCAAAACTCCCCCCTTTAAGAACTACAACATACTACTTTATTTATACAAGGGGCTACTGAAACAAGTCAGCCTTCAAATCCAACATTGGAGAAGGAAACAACTAGATCTAAGTGCACACACTTTCCAATGACTACTATAACCATTAACTCCATGACCAAAATCCAATGCATGAGTCGGCCTCAATAGAAATCCAAAATAAAAAATAGGAAATCAAATCGGTGAACATTGAGCCAACTCAGTGAAAGAAGGAACCAAGAAGCAACTGAGCCCTATTGGTGGAAATAGGAATACATCACCAAGAGCCCAACCTAGCTACTGAGCACATCTAACAAATCTAACATGTTTTTTGGTGATATGGGATTTCCAAGAACCTGAGATGCTCCTGCATCATACACCTAGGGTTGTTTTGAGATGATTCTCTAAATTATCCAGGAGCTACAACCTGAGCTCAATCCAACTCAGATTGTGTCATCCACAAACTATCTTCAATTGGTTTGTTCTTCCACTTTACCAGATATTCAATGTATCATTTTCCTCTTGTGCTTCTGCCAACTCTTTGTCCAAAATCTTCTCAACTTCTTATGTCTACTTCTTAGGATAATCCTTCGGTACCGTTATTTCTTCATCAGGTTCATGATACTCATTCAAGTCTTCAATGTTGAATATAGGTGATATATCCATGTCATTAGGTAACTCAATCTCATAAGTATTTCCACTATCAAACTTCCTCAAATAAACCATTACTTCATCCCCAACTGCAAAAATCTTATATCTTCTTGATCTATCTACTATGTCCTTGTATTTCTGATTACTATGTTCCAACTTATGTTTTAATTCCTCATGCAATGTCTTCATGAACTCAACAAATTATTCTCCTTCAAAACTTCTCTTTTCTTCACCAACAATGTTCTTCAAATATGATATACCTCTAGGTTGTATGTCATTAACAATCTCAAAAGGTGTTTTTACAGTACTCATATTTATTGAATTATTGTATGAAAACTCTTCTTGTGCCAACATATAATCCCAATTACTCAGTTTATCTCCAACTAAGCATCTCAATAGATTACCCAAACTTTTATTTACAACTTCAGTTTGTCCATCAATCTATGGGTGAAATGTAGAACTATACCTCAACTTGGTACCCAAATTTTTCCATAGAGTCTTCCAAAAGTAACCAACAAACTTACTATCTCAGTCAGAGATGATACTCCTTGATAATCTATGCAATCTAACAATTTCCTTAAACAAAATATCTTCTTGGTAAGCCATGAACAAAATCCATACTGATATCAATCCAAGGTTTCTCAGGAACAGTAATTGGTGTACATAATCCAGTATTCTAACTTACTCCCTTTGCAACTTGACAAAATCCTAAACTTCTCAAAAAATTTTGAACATCCTTATACAACTATGGCCAAAAGTACCTCTCCTTAAGAAAATTCAATGTTTTGTCAATGCCAAAATGTCCATCCAAACCACTACTATGTTTCTCCTTTATCAAATTAGTTTTCATTGATCCTCTCGGTATACACAATTGAATTCCTTTAAACAACATACCTTCTTGAATCAAATAGTCTTCCCATTTAGTACTCAGTTGATCTTGAATAGGTGCTCTTCACTTTCTCCATGGATCAAAAAAATTAGGGTCAGTCTCATACAAATATTTCATGTCATAAAAACCAAGAACTTCAAATCTCATTTCAGTCATCAAAGATCTTCTTCTAGTCAATGCATCAACAACTCAGTTAGTGACTCCACCCTTATGTTTTATCACAAATGTATAACTCTGTAAATAGTCAACCCATTTCATATGTCTCTGATTCAACTTATTCTGACTACCCAAATACTATAAAGCCTTACGATCAGTATATAATACAAATTCACTTGATATGAAATATTGTCTCCATTTCTTTAGGGCTTGAACAATAGCATAAAACTCTTGATCATACACAATATTTCCTTTTTGCATCATTTAATTTCTCACTAAAGAAAGTAGTAGGTTTACCTTCTTGACTCAACACATCTCCTATTGCACTACCACTTGCATCACTTTCAACTTGAAATACCTTATTGATATCAAGTAAAGCTAACATAGGTAATTCAACAACCTTTTGGTTCAAAGCCTCAAAACTTTTATTATCTCCATGTGTCCACTTGAATTCTCTTTTATCTCCTCTCATAGTCTCATTCATAGCATTACAAATTGAATTGAAATTTATGATGAATTTTTGGTAAAAACTTGCTAAACCATGAAATGATCGTACCTCACTAGCATTTTCAAGTGTAGGCCAATTCAAAATAGCTTCAACCTTCTCAGGATCCATTTTCAAACCATCAGCTGAAATCACAAATCCCAAATATACAATCTCTTCTTTCATTAAGGAACACTTTTTCAAATTAATTAGCTTGACTTTTCTTCTTTCAATTTCTATAATACATGTTTAATGTGCAACACATGTTCTTCTCTAGTCTTACTGAATATCAAAATCTCATCTAAGTATACAATCACAAATTTACCCAAAAATTTTGTGGATCACACAATTTGAGTTGGATTCAGCTCAGGTTGTACCTACTACATGATTCAGAGAATCATCTCAAAACAACCATAGGTATCTGATGTAGGAGCATCTCGAGTTCTTATTTGTCAAATATTAGTTATCCATATAACCAAACCCACACTCCTTAGGTAATTAGGTTCTCTGCACCAATATATCATAGGATAGAACTTATACGATACCTTGGAAATTCTTTTTAGGAAGAAATGGTTGGATACTACTTTTTTGTTCTAAAGCCTCTTTATCTAAATGGGATCAAATTCCTTTCACTTCAATTGAATTATAGGTGCAGGGGTTCTTTGCATCATTTGGGCATACCACATAATTGAGTTTTATATCGAATCGATGCAAAGCAACCTCAACACCACTAGTTCCAATGAAGAGAAAAAGGACATTGATCCCATTAGATAAAGAGGCTTCAACATGAAAAGATGGTATTGTACCATCTGTACCTAAATAGAATTTTTATGATCTGATAAGTCCTTCCAATGCATAATTCTAATACATACACAGTTTGACCACCTTTTGACCATCTTGGACCATTCAGGTCCTTAATAGGACAACTGGGACATTTTTCTAAGAAGATATTTATATTTAAAAGATTTAAATGATTAAATAAGTTTTAATTAAAGATTTAAACTTATTAGTCTCAATATATGATAAAGGGTGCTCCCCTTAATACCACAAACACATAACAGAAACAAAGAAACAACAACAATATGCAAGAACAGAAAATTGGCTTCTTATTATCTTCACAAATGTGGAATTACAAACTTTCAGAATTACAATATGCAAAGCCACATGGGCATTCCCTTACAATATTCTATAGGACAAAGGCTCCAATTATTACCTAGATCTACCATCCAGAACTGCCTAGACAACACTACGGGCCTTCTTTATATAGGCAATTTCCACCACCCCAAAAGGTTCCAGAAATTTAGCCCTTAAGGCTGACTATACATAGAATTAATTTATTTTCACAATTTTTACAATAGGGTCGGCTCAAAAGAAATACAAAATATGATTTTAGGTAACCCAACTTTTGGAGGCCATAACTTTCTAACCATAGCTCCATTTTTCTATTGTAACCACTTTTCAGAAACGCCATGATGAGATCTATAATACCTGATACGTGCTAGCGCCAGTTAGTCAGGGGTCGATCATGATTTGGAGCCTCTAAGGCCTTCAAAATTGACCTGAAAGATTTCATACCCAAAAACCTCAATAACATCACCAATACTGATGATGTGGCAATGAAACTCAACTGGTAGGCTGAAATGACTAGGATGAACCTCCAACTATGAAATCAAAATATTTTGAGATCATATGACCAACTTACTAAAAATAGTAAGTTTCCATAAATAGCAGCTCTGCACAAGATAGCCCTTATTGAAAAACAAACAGAAATATTTTTGGGTGATGCAAGATTGCTCTTACACTCAAGATGCTCCTACATCAATATATCTTCTATAATGTTTACATTGAATGGCTCAAATGGACATGTTTACATTATTTAAAGACCTTATAGGTCTTTTAGACTTCATTTGTCTTTAAACCTCCATTGCACTCCCTCAAGATCTTGTAATTAATGAATTGTGGATGTTGAAAGTCTCTATGTTCAAGTATTTCAATTTGGTATACTATACTAAAACATCATTTCATTTCTATATATACCTAGGTCTAAGAAGATTTATGTACTTTCGACATTGTTTAACTTAGTTTGTGAAGGTTATAGACCAAATTTTTCATTGCCCAATTTTTTTTCCTCTAAAGAAGGATCATGTTAGATAATATAAGTGAAGAACAAGATAGGGAGACAATCGCTAGATTGTGGTCTAACTTTAAAAAAAAAAGTGATGGAAAATGTTATTGTCCCTGCAAAATTTGTAAGGTCTTAAACACTAGAAGAATGCTAATCAAAATAGCTAAGAGACATTGTAGGGAGAAAGGTCACATTGAAGGTGGAAATGATTATTATCAATTGGTTAGTTATTCATTATATCAATTTTACAACTTATATATATAATAAATCACTTGATGATGAGATCATGGTACAGGTTTATTTATGTTCATCATTTTTATATAGGTCAAGCATGTTCATCATTTTTATATAGGTCAAGCTCCCAAGGGCACATGATATTGACCACCAAAACCCAAAGAATATGGTTTTCAAAGTGGAGGAACATAGAGGTGCAAATATCAAAGATGAAGATAATGATCCCATGGAAGATGGCGATAATGCGCCAGAAAACACATTTGAAGATGATAGTACAAATACATTGATCCATGAAACATTTGGTACTAGCGCAACTAATGATGATGATCAAAATGACCTTGATGTCATCCATGATATACCCCTACTTGAGAAGGAAGACACAACCCTTTATGAATGCTCCCAAACAACTCTGCTCTCTACTCTATTATTGTTGGTGAGCTTGAAGATTATGAATGGCTTATCCAACATAACAATGTTAGGTATGTTAAGGTATGTCATTATAGTTAATAAAGGGTGAATCATGTACCATTAATATTATTTATATTAACAAATTATATTTTTTTTTATCTAGATTGATAGATGAGTTTTTGCTACCACCATCAAATATTCTACCTCGCTCATACCGAGAATTATGTGCCACTATGAAAGATATTGGAATGGAATACCAAGAAATAGATGCTTGTCCCAATGATCATATTATATATCATAAAGAAAATAAATTTTCAATAGAATGCCCTGAGTGTCATACAAGTAGATATCAAACATATCAAATAACCAAAAAGGTTCATTGTAAGGTTCTTTTTTACATTCTCTTTATTCCACATATGCAATGATTATTCAAGTGCAGTAGCTTGGCACAATTTATGGACTACCATACACGCAATAGAAGTCAAGATGACATTATTCAAATTTCTATAGATGGTTTGGCATTTATGGTCATAGAGGAAAAGTGACTACAATTTATAGAAGAGCCTCATAATCTCAAGCTTTCATTGGCAGCGGACGGTGTCAATCCAATTGAAGATCTGAGACCTATTTACTTGGTGTAACCTTTTTTTTTAATCAACAATAACATTCCTCCATAGATGTCAATAAAGAGGGAGCACAATATGTTGGAAATTATTGTTGTAGATATTTTATCATTTAATAGTTATCTACATGTAATTATAAATCTTGCAGTAAAATAGTCACAATAATTATGTAATGTTGTTGATTCAACTAGGTAAATACCAAGTTAAAGATATGAATGTATGTATTGAACCTCTTATCAACGAGTTGTTGGAGTTATGGAATGGTGTCACTATGTATGATGTCTCTAGACCAATAGGACAAAGAAAATTTCAATTCCATGCAATGATTCTATGGACAATACATGATGCCATGGGGCTAACACATTTTTTTGGTACGTTATAGTGAATTCAAGTTGCACATGATAATTATAATTATAAAAATTAACATATTCTATTTATATCATTATCTTGTAGGTCTTCAAAGAAAGAGAAAATTTACATGGATAGTTTGTGGTCCAAAGATGAAATCTAGTCATTCAAAAAGTTTAGGAAAGCAGGTGTTTGATAAGTATAGGAACTTCCTCCATGGAAATCATAAGTATAGAAGTATCAAAAAATATCTTTTTAATGGAAAAGAAGAGACTACATCAAAGCATGAAGAATGAAACCTCACCTATGGAAGTTGAAATATAATAGAATTAATCAAGGTAATGTCATTCCACATAATGGTTTATGTTTGGAATTTATATTTTTCTATTGTGTTTCATTTATTGATTATGTAATTGATGATTGTGAAGGTCGTCAAGGCATTATTGACCACCTTCCAAAGGGACTAAAAATTTATCCTAGATAATTTAGTAGGGTTCTCTACTACGAGAAGTTACAAATTGTGAATTTGTTTAATACTATGCATATTGGAAATAATATAACCAAGAAATTATGGAAACTATTGGATGGAAGACATAAAAAGGAAAAAATTGTCAAAACATTCATGGATCCAATCATGCAATGAGAAATTTCATTCAATCAAGTAGAAATGGAGACCAGATTAATATAAGTTCCCTTCCTTGGTTATTAATGGACCAACAAAGCAATGCTATAAAAGAATTCATACGAAAAATTTGATTTCCCATAGGATTTGCTACGAACATAAACAATCTCATATCAAAGAAAAGTGAATTTGGGCCAGGGATGAAAATGCATGATTGGCATACCTTCATCAAGGTAATTCATTTTTTTCTGTATTTACAATATATTTGTAAACTGCATGTACTTTTCATTGTATTATGTTAGAAAATAATAAAATTATCAGTTTATAATTATAGTTGTATGTGCTACCTCTATCTCTCCTAGAGCACTTTGACAATAACATCAAACAAGTGATATATGATCTTCAAAAATACATGAGGTAACTAGTGATATTTATTCAACTTGTTGTATATATTTATTATATTCACAATTTATTTTTCTTATTATGTAATATATTGTACATTATTTTGTAAAGTTTTGTATTTATATATTTTTGTGTCTTGAATTTCTTGTAGGTGTTTGTCATCTAAAGAAATCCATAAACAAGACATAAAATATTGGAAGAGAAAAATTCCTCATCTAATGTGTGAAATGAAAAAGTGTCTACCTTCAACTTTTTTCAATGTACAAGAAAATTATCTTATACACCAAGTTCAGAAGATTGAATTGTGTAGACCTGTACACACTAGGTCAATGTGGATGGTTGAGAGGCACTTGAAATATTTGAAGGATTTGGTTTGAAAAAGAGCATATCCTGAGGGTTCTATGTTGGATGGATATATGGTATACCAGACTATGGTGTATATTACTGAATATCTTCCTACGTTTGCAACAAATATCCATGTAGATCGCATTTGGGATCACAACCCCATTAAAAAATTTGAAGGGGAGTACTTGATGGGGAAAGGGAGATTGAGGAAAGTTAGAGATAATTAATTATGATATGTTATTGTAGTTAATTAATTCTTAATCTTCAAAATAAATCAGTTGTAAGTCATCTATTTATTTTTTGTATAGTTGGTCGAGAGTGGGATGCATTTCATTTGTATATTGTAAACAATCTTGATTGGATGATGGTATGGATTGAATAATGTCAACATTTTGGTCGCACACACATTAACATGGGAAGGTGTGTCATCATTGGTTATAGAAGCTCATCGTAATAGAGATTCCAATGTTGCGCAAAGGGAAATAGATTTAGCATATGGTTTAAGAGATAAATAGTACGTATAAATTTATTAATCACCCGTATGTTTATCAACTCACAATGAGATAATTCTTACATGCTTGACTTATTATTTTAGGTCAAACACCACAAGGATATGTTCTGCAATGGTCATAAATTTTGCATCAAAAGTCTACCATGAAGAAAACTTGCGATTCTAGGATAATTGTAGTCTGTCAGGTGACTAATATTTCATCTGCAAATGATTTACATCCTTGAGAGTCTCAAAATCAATACTATGGAATTTGGGATGATATACCTGAGTGTAACCTTAATTCCTTCAAATTAGTTATCTTCTTCATCAAATGGTATAGGCTATGACTTAATCAGAATGATCCTGATAGAACTGTTATTGATCATGACAATGGATTTACACTGGTTAATACAAGGTTGTTTGAGCCAGTTGGGGATGAGACCTATGTTCTTCCAAGCTGATGTGAGCATGTATTTTACTCAGAGGTTCCACATAAACTAGGTTGTTCATTTTTTTCTAGACATGATCCAAGGGGAATGATAATAAAGTATAATATGATGGAAGAAGAAGATACCAAAGAAGTAGAAGATTATGTAGATGATGATCACAATTGATAGTTAGTTGATGATGTTCCTGATGCAAATTTTCATGAAGAAGAAGAAGAAGAAGAAGAAGATGATGATGATGATGATGATGCCAGTGATGATGATGATGATGATGATGATGATGATGATGATGATGATGATGATGACGATGATGACGATGATGATGACGATGATGATGATGATGACGATGATGATGATGATGATGATGACGATGATGATGATGATGATGATGATGATGATGATGATGATGATGATGATGATGATGATGATTATGGTGGTGGTGGTGTTGAGGAAGACCATAAAGTAAAGGTAAGGAATACAAAAAAATATACAATAATTATGATGATTTTATATTTTCATGTTTTTATTACATAAAAATAGGTTTTGAAAGGACCTGAAACCTTTCACATCGAGCTAACAGAATAAGCATTATAATCCCAATAGAAATAGTGCAAAAACATAAAAAAAATACTAAAAATTGATAAGTCATTTACAAAAAGAGAGAAGATGACAACAAAAAAACAACAAGACAGAAAAAAGATAGCTAGATAGTCTTCATAAGTTCAACCACCTGATCAGCCAACATCTACATATTTACTGAGGATAGTTTCAACTCCTCCAACTCTTTGTTCTTGTTGGTCTCCAACTTTTTAAAACTTTCTATGGTCCTCTTACTGGGCCCCTGTCCCTCCTTAATCTCCTTTGGCACCTACTCCCCCTTACCCTGATCCATCTTGTCCACAAGGATTCTAACATACTCAGTCAAGGCCTTAAGGATGGAAAATCTCTATTCAACAATATTGCCAATAGTCTTCTCTAGTCGAACAATACTACTCTCTATTTTATCCATCCTTTTCACCAAATTCCCTCCATTAAAATAAATATCCATCTCTTTCATTTTATCCTCCATAAATTGAACCTTCTTCATCATAATCATAATCCCCTCAGCATTGCCAATAACCTCCTTCATCTTCAATGCTTTGTCCCATAGTCTTATCACCCAAATTTATCTTACCGAGAGCCCCAACCTCTAGCTGGATGTTCTAAATTTGGTTTTTCATCGTATTGATGTCATTCTTCATTGTACTTAGGTTATTTAAAAAAGTGGTACAACCCAGATTATCATAGGCATTATTCACACATGCCATGTTCTCCTTTGAGCTCACCGTCCTCCCCCTAACATAGATCCCTTTGTCCTTCTCAATATTGGCCACCTCCTAGGAAATATCATGCAAGATATTCTCTTCCACCAGCACAGTGTGATCAAAGTTATCAGAAGCCCCAATATTGGGTTCCTTAATATTGGGGTTCTCATACAGCTTATCCTATTTTTCCTTAAAATTCTAATGATAAGAAGAATCATCATCAATGAAAATGACAACCCTCTTACCCATGTTCTTTTTCTCATTCTTGGCTCTAGTGCACCTCCCAATAGTCTCCATTTCTTTTTTACCCTTCCCCTTAACACTGTCATCCCTACTTTCCTCATCCTCAGTCTCCATTTCCATAACAAAATCCTCCATTTATATTTTTCATGTTGTCTACCATGTAATTTTGAGTATATGTACCATGAAATTTTTAGATAACATAAGATAATTAAATTATATATATTTAGGAACCTGAACCCCTTTCACGAGCATCTCTCACAGTCTCATGGATCGATATGTATAAGTCAATAAACCCTATAGAGATAGTTTATTTAATATAGTTATCAATAGTACGATTAATGTCTTGTAAGATATCTCTCCCATTTGTAAAAATATATCTCTCATTTGATGGAGTGCAAGTACCAACAAATAGGTATTTGTTAGATGTGTCTTCCTCGAATGATGGAAATATAGGAATAGAAGATGAAAGTGAGATATGTAGTAGGTCTAAAATAGGGAGATCAACTAGGGGTCAAAAGACTAGAAGGAAATTGAATAAACACATGAATTTTTTCCTTTCTCAAGGGGGTCATGTTCTTATGATGATGAGACCAAAGGCGACATCAAGGTGCCCTTGAGGTACCAACACCTACATAAACAATGGGTACCCAAGGAACTTCTTCCGATAAACACTAATTTTTTTGTTAACGAGAGGATATATTGCATAGAACCATCTTCCTTACATGGTTTGGGCCTATTTTCCATGGATGACATAAAGGTCTCTTACAAAAAAGTTATTGAATTGATGGAGTTTTTCAGACCTTGTTATGATTACAAAATTTTGATGCATATTGTTTGATATAAAAAAAGTATGCGTAGGTATGCACTCTAGGAAAATTATATACAACAAAAATCCAATAATCAAAGTAAAAGAGTGGCTATATACATTGATGGAAGGGCAAAAGTAATAGGGAATATTGAAAGGTTTATAAATAGTACATGACTTGTGTCAACTATTAAGCAATCCAATTGCATATTTGAGGCGTGAGAGGGAAACCATGTATTCATATGTGTGATAAAATCAATATGTGCAGGGGAAGAGCTTCTTATCAATTACAATTTGAATCGGATAGATACAAATAAAGATACTATCATGGGGATGCATGTACATAATATGCACCATTTAAACCAACCCCCAATCAATGACTCCAACACACCATTTTATTATTAATTATTTTTGCTAATGTTTTTATATTTGATCTTTGTCACAGTGCCAAATAGAGCAGCCACATAGAATAGACAATGTTGATACTCCTGGCTCTTCTACCAAGCAGGTAAACCTCGTTGTAATTGTACAAATTAGATAGAAGAAAAATAGTATTTATTATGATCATTTCTTGACTATTTTGGAGTAATTTTGATAGTGATAATAATATTATTGTCACAGAATGATGCTCAGAGAAAGGGAAAAGAACCTCTAGTCCCTCATGATGACACCTTTGATGAGGACCATCCTTTTGTTGATTTCACACAATCTGATAACCCGATTGGTGCAATTAAAAAGTATCTGTCGAAAATTACAAATAAAAATTTTCATTTGTCATCCATATACCCTCAAACTCTCAAGTAAAAAGAGGAGGAAAATGATTTGATGCATAGAGGAGAAAACTTGAGAGTAATTATTAATGAAATTTTTAATTATAAAAAAAGTTCAATAATGGTTTTTATTTTATACTCTTTTATGCCATTAACTAAAATATGGATGTGTTCTTTTTACAAAAAAATTTGCATAATTTTGAACCTCATAGAAATGAAGAGGGTACTACAGGTCATTCAGGTAGATCGCGTGTTCTATCCCCCACTTGTGTTTTCCACTTAATATATAAGAATGATCATAATCAATGACAATATGCTTTAACAATTTTTGTTTAATGCTCTAAAAATATTTTCCATGCTAATCCATTCTTTTTTTATGCTATAACAATCTTATTCTTTAGCTCATGTCAATGATCTTGTGCCAACACCACCTTAGATGAGGAAAATGGTAGATGTATTATCGACTGCAATGTCAGCAACATGCAGCATCAGACACCCTCTACTGCACCACCTATTGGTACGTAGATCTCTCTCTCTCTCTCTCGATGTGTTTATTACCCTTGAAGAATTCTTTCTTGGGGGAATTTCATAATGGATTCATTGTATGCAATAGGAGATGCAACACATGATATTGCAATGTCATTTCCTACATGTACCCATAGTACTAATATGAGAATGGTTAAGGATTGCATATTGCTTGTGAGCGATGAAGAAATGGTTCCCTTAAAAGCAATGAAGGTTCTAGGTACTTTGAATTTATTATTATATTTTTTAAGCAAAAGTGGGGTGGCCACCATATTTATATTAAAAATTTGATTCAAGGACTCCTCCGTGGAAGAATCAAGAAGAAACCCTGGGATCATTGTCATATACAAGTATGAAGTTGATATATATCGGATACAATTGGATTTACTAAAGAAAACTACACAAGCGGTGAACATTGTTCAAGCAGAGCCCACATACCGGGCAGTATAAAGTTATCAATTTAAATTTATTATTATATTTAGTGTAATAGTAATTTACTTATTGATCACTCTTTTTCAACTAATGATCCCATGATTTTTTTTGTAGGGAATGATGTTTTTTATAGAAAAATTAATGACGAGTGTTTGTGGATATTCAGGCCCACCATACATAAATGGTGGAGAATCATATCTAAATTAAAACCCCAATCCACTATTTTGATTTCATATCATTTCTAGAATAGTTTTCCTTTGATCCATATATTGAACTATATTAAGGGAAGCTTCACTTCATTTATGAATCTAACAGGGTTTTTTTGTTTAAAAGGTGGAATAACCAAGATAAAAAGTTAAAGAATGATCTCATAGAGAATATGACCAAGTTGTTTAGAGCTTGTGCATTCAAGAAAAATAGGCTCCTTGAGAAAGTTGGATAATGTATGAAGTATCTAAGGGACCAGTACAAGACAACATTAAAGAATAACTTGAAGTACGAGTGTCCTCCATGCATTATTGAGGGTGAGTGGCAAAATTTGATTTTGGATGCGAAGAAGAGAATTGAAAGGTAAAAAGTAAATACACCACCAAACACCAAAAGAAGGTATGTGATACTGTTAAGAATGTAATTATATACTAATTACTCTTTATATTTATATGATCTAACATATTTAAAAAAATTCATAGACTGAGTGACACATCAAAGGCAACCAAGGAAAGACTAGAAAGGCATGGGAAACACAAGATCACCTATGGTGATTATTCAAAACTTGTTGCATGAGTTGTAAGTATTAGTAAATGATAAATTGCATCAAAATATTTATAAATTGCAAACAATTTTGTTTTGATGAAACAATGTAAGACAAATTCACGATACCAAGAAAAAATACAAGGCTCTGAGATCAATAGACTGGTCATAGAAGATGACAAGAGAATTGAATTCTAGTAAGGCTATAGAGTGTTGGATGAATGGCTACGAGAATTGAGTGTGCAAGGTTCTAGTGATGGATCCATCACAGAGGTAAATAAGTTAAATGAAAATTATTTCAAACTGAATACTTTACCAACTAGTCTATTTTATGTTAAGTTCCCACATAAAGTGAATATATTTGTTTTAAATAAGGAAGCAATGATAACAATGCAAATGACATTGGAATGTAGTATGTTAATCTTCGAACACAACTTGCACATAATGAATTTCTGGATGTGCATCCCAGTAGTGTAGGTATTCATTTTATATATATATTTTTTAATGTAATTATTAATACAATTAAACATCTTAAATTGAATTGGTGTATTAATTAACGTAACCTTTTTTGTTAATATTTTAGAGCATGTAGTCGATGGTGACCAAGTGGAGCATGACCTGGGTACACAACATCAAGAACGTGATGTTCCCCCATCAAGTAAAGAGGACCACTTTTATTCCTTTAAATGAATTTAATTACAATTGGTTTATTGATTAATGTAACCTTTCATATTTCAACTCCAAAGGGTATTCAACATGATAAGGTCGAGGTGAGATAAAATGATACAGAAGATGATGTGGCCTCATTGTTGGTAAACAGATTGTTCTTCTTCTGACTCTCCTTTTATTTTTCCCAATTTGTGATGAAGAAAAACCATACACAATAGTTGGGAAATTGTTTCTATGAATAGCTAATTTCCCTCTGTATTAAGGTACAACTTCCTATGTGAATGATGTTCAATGAATTTTGTTTGGTTCCTACTTCCTATTGCAGGTATGTTCTTGACCAGAGAACAGCAAAGGAAACTAAGTTTCACCCAGGCAAGTGAAATCTTAGGCAAGGGTCAAAATGCAGAGGTGTTATGTTTATGGTCTTCACAATCTTATGATTCCCACAACATAACAATATGAAAATGCAGATTATGAAAATATGATAATACAAATGCAGTATGGTGATGCAATATCACAATCAGTTATAACTCTCTGATTATTCTACTAATTGATCAAACTGAAAATAATGAAATAAAACTTTGTTCATCCACTACTTCCAATTCAACACAAATGAACTAACATCACATACAGATAATGAAAGTGGACAGTAAAGTAATGGCACAAAACTAAATTGTCTCTGCAACAAGCTTCACACCAAAATTTGTTGACCTTTCTATCCCTTTCTTCCATAGTACCTATAGGATTTATAATGTACAATGCTCATAGGAATTGAAAATGTTTCAACTTCCAGAAAACAAAAAGATAGGAGACAAGTCGTCACACTATCGGTTACAAAATTACAATAAAGAGGAATTATTTTTGATTTCGTCTCTTTATCTAATTTTTCTCTATGAGCAGAGGTGGCCACTAGAATAGGAACTAATTCTTCATATCAGGGAATTTTCACATGACTCTGCCGGATGAGCCACTTGGCATGTGCTTAGGTTAACTCTTTAACTGTTGCAATTATCTCCAGCATCTTGTAACGTTCTCTCTGTTCAGTAGCATTTGGAAATAAGCTGTCTCATCCAGAGTGCTATCAAAAACTGCATCAAATTCCTCCTCTATCTCCATTTTGTGAGAAGCCAACCTAGCCATGACCACAACAGTAGTCTCCTGGTCAAATCCCACCACCAGTTCCTCTGTACTTGCACTTCCATCCACCCGAGCTTCTAATGTCACATGATCACATAACACTTTTTTTTACTCTTGTGATCATGCGACCACTCTAAATGAACTGTTATAATATTTAATAACTAAACTTTCACCTACCTGGCTTACTTTGTCGCATCTGCACTGTTGGCGTACGTGGGTCCCAGCAGAGCACACTTTATTTAGTCTTTCAATTATCGCATGATCGCATAGCATTTTTTAAACTCTTGCAATCATGTGATCGCTCTATCATTGGCGCGTCTGCACTGTTGGCATACGTGGGTCTCAGATACTTTCAACTGAACTTATATAGCATTTAATAATCATTCCGTTCCATTTTCACATGATCACATGGCATTTTTTAATTTCTTGCGATCATGCAACCACTCTATCATTGGTCAAGTTTGCACATCTTCCAAGAGGTTGTATTTCCCTGGCTAATTACAATGTCTGCACTATTGGCATACGTGGACCCCAGCAGAGCACCTTTTGTTTAGTCTTTCCTGTCATTCCATTGGCTTCTCTCACCACTCGGGCTCCATTTCGCATGATCGCATAGCATTTTTTAAACTCTTTGTGATCATGTGACTGCTCTATCATTGGTGAGATATTTTCAAAATGAACTTATATAATATTTAATAATCATTCCATTTGAATTAGAATGTTAGCACAAGTAGAGTATCGTCCTTGTCAGGTTAGGATCTATAACTTACCCCAATGTAACGAAGATTTAAATGACCTGCCCAGCTTACAGAAAAGAAGGCAATGGAGGGGAAACTTGACAAGGACTTCCTATCTTAAGAAAGACTTAGACCTAGACTTGATTAACACTAACACACATCTATACCAGGAATTTACACATGATCTAAAGTTCAAATATATACTTAGGGATATATGCAACAAAAGTGTGGCAACAGCTGGCTCCGTTTGGGGACTTAAACATTTCCATGTTTAAGCGATGAATCCTAATCTCTGGTTTCGCAAAAGGATAAACAAAGAGGGTGACAACACAACAAAACAAATGAAGGAAGGAAAGGAATAGGAAAAGAAACTAACTGAGGATTCAAGTAGGAAATCTAAACTAAGAAACAAAAATGGGAACTAAACGTAACTATGTACAATGCAGGGGTTACCTGCTTTCAATTAACAATTTGATATAGCTTTAGATCTTGACCATTGTAGGTCAAGGGAAGTACCTCTCCATTTGGATATGCAAACTTGAAATAATTCTTCTCGAATGCCTGGTGAATAGTATAAGGGCCTTTCCACAAAGTTTCAAACTTTCCATGCATTCCTTTAGGAGCTCTCCTCTTATCCCACAGCAATACCAGATCTCCAACCATAAACTTGAGTGGCCTCGCTTTCTTGTCAAACAAGTTCTTCACCTTCATTTGATAATGAGTGATATGATCCACCATCCTCTCCCTTTCTTCTTCTAGTTTACTCAAATACGGGATTCTTTTCTCCAGACCATCTTTATAAATGTCATCTTCAATGACTGTCCTCAACTTACATGTTGCCAACTCCAGCGGTAGCGGAAGGCTTGCCTCAACTCCATACACTAGCTCAAATGGAGATATCCCAATTGCTCTCTTTGGAGTCACTCTATTAGCCCAGAGTGCCTCATGTATCCTTTTGTGCCAATTTTTATGATTGTCTAACACCAATTTCTTAATGATGTTAATCAAGTTCTTATTACTTGATTCCGCTTGACCATTTCCTTGCGGGAAATAGTCAGATGAGTGACTGATTGAGACACCAAACTCAAAATAGAAACCAGTAATTTCAATGGATGAAAAATAAGCAGCATTGTCCATCACCAATTTATGAGGAACCCAGAACCTTACCATGATATTCTCCTTTATAAACTCGCATACTACTTTAGAAGTGGTCTTCCTTGTTGCTTTAGCTTCAACCCACTTCGTGAAGTAATCTATGGCTATGATTATGTAAGAATTCCCTACGCTAAATGCTAGATTTATTGGACCTATGAAATCAAGACCCCATTGCTGAAACGGACCCTCTTTAATAACCGGTTTCAGTGGAAGTGCTGCTAGCTGTGGTTTACCGGAGAACATCTTGCACTTTTCACATTTAGCCACCCAATGATATGCATCTCTAAACATGCCAGGCCAATAATAACATTGTCTTAATATTTTAAAAGCTATGACTGAAGAAGAAAAATGTCCTCCACAAGCCTCATCGTGAAAAGTTTTCAGCCACCGCTCCTGTTGTTGTTTGTCAACACACCTCAAAAATGTGCCAACTATAGATCTCTTATAAAGCATGTCTTCCCAAATCACATATTTAGCAGCTTTTAACTTTAAATCCCTTTTTGTTTGGTTGTTAGACCTTCAAGACATTCTCCATAAGTTAAGAAATATGTAATATTTTCAAACCAAGGATCTTGAAGACTTGCGGTTAAAACTAGTTGATTAGCTGTTGGTTCCTCTTCTTCCGAGTTCTCTGCTATAGCTTTGCATAACCCATTTCCTTTGACCAGTTTAGTAGGCTTAATTTCAATATTGTATTCTTGAGTTTTGGCAATCCAGGTACCTCTATTATTGCAGCTAACATCTTGCTACGTTAAAATACTTTTTATAGCAATATCAGGTATGAAAATCAGAGAATGAGAATGCAATATATAAAAATAGAAATTTTTTAGAGCTTTAACTACAGCATATGCATGTTTCTCTGATTGAGAGTATTTTAATTCATGCTCTTCCAAAGGTATACTCATAAATGCTATTGGTGCCTGAATTCCTTCTTTATTCTCCTGCATTAAAATTGTGGACAGAGTATGCTCTGAAGCGTAACAGTATATAATAAAATATTTTTTGTAATCCGGATGACTCAAGACTGGTGCATTAGCAATTGCTTCTTTAATCTCATTGAAGGCTTGTTTTCCCTACTCATTCCATTTAAACATAGCACTGCCTTTCATCATATCCACAATGCATTTGGTAATCTCTGAGAAATCAGGAACAAATCTCCTAAGAAAGTTAACTTGACCAAAGAAGGACTTAACAGTTGTCTTATTTGAAGGCAAACTCAGTCTTTGAATATCTTTCACACGTTCTAGATCAATCTTGGTTCCCTCCTATGACACAATATGGCCCAACAATTTTCCTTCGGTCACACAGAATACTAATTTTTTTGGGTTTAGAGATATACCATGCTCCCTACATCGCTGTAGCACTTTCTTCAAATCATCTATGTGATCTTTTCTTTTCTTGAAAATCACCATTAGATCATCAAGGTAGATTACAATTATCTTATTTTTCATGTCAGCAAATGAAGTATCCATACCTCTCTGAAACGACATCTTGTGATATGTGAAGGTACCCCAAGGAGTTGTGAAGGCCATTTTGTGTTGGTCTTTCTTTTCTACTTCAATTTGATTGTATCTGAAAAATTCATCCAGCATGGACATCATCTCAGCTCCAGCCACTATCTGTAATAAGTGATCCATGTTTGGCAATGCATAATTATCTTTTAAGGAAGCCTAATTTAAATTCTGGAAATCAACACATATTCTTATCTCACCATTTTTCTTTCTTACAGGTACGATGTTTGCAATCCATGTGGAATGATGTATTGGATGGATAATTTTGGCTTTCAACATCTTATCTATCTCTCTGTAAATGGCGTTTGCTATCTTTGGATTGTAACTTCTCTATTTTTGCCAGAAAGGCACAGCATCATGCTTTAAAGGAATCATGTGTTTGAAATTTCCGCTCATAAAGCTCTTCAAATCTTCGTAACTCCAAGCAAAGACGTCTTGGTATTCCTGGAACAATTTCTTTGCTTCTTCTTTTTCTTCCAGTGTACAACATTTACCAAGATTAATAATTTTGGGATTAGTTTCAGTTCTAATATTTATACCTTCAAATTCTCCTGTAGTTGGCCCTTTCTCTACTCTTTTCTTCTTCACATATGTATCATGTCGATTAAATAGCTTTTCTAGAGACACAAAATATGGTGGAATAATATTGCTTTTTAATTGTATGACTTCAGAATCTTCCTATTTCTCTTTTTTTGTAGAATCATTCTGATAATCACTTTCGTCTTCTTCATTAAGACCTTCAGCATTTTCCAAAAACATCTGCAGACTTTTATCATCAATAAAAACTTGCCAATCTTTGATATTATCCGGTATTGACTGTCTGTAAATTACTTCAATTTGATATTTTTTGTCTTTAAAATCTAGATGTGGTAATAACAGGGACGCTGATACCTTCAAAGAGTCTGCTCTCATATTCATTTCTCTAGGAACAGATTCTATAGAGAAAGCATCTAGTCCCTCAATTTCATCCCAGACTCTATTTCGATAATTTTTCAATTTATGATTCTTTATTAAATATTGGCCTTTAACTTGCCACACAATTAATTTCGTGTCACCTTTGGCCTTCAATACTTTTACTCCTCTTTCTTTCACTGCAATGATACCAAGGAGTAATGCCTCATACTCAACAGAATTGTTAGTATTACCAAATTCCAATTTGAAAGCTAAAGGCTCTGGTTCACCATCAGGAGGAATTAAAACAATACCTGTGCTAGAACCAGATGATGAGCAACTGTCGTCAAACTCCAATGTCCAAATTTGCGTCCCTTTCTTAGAGCTTTCAGATTCCAATTTTTCCAATTCATTCTCTACAGCATCATTTTCTATATATAGCATGTAATTTCCAAACTCCAACTCCTGATATAAAATTTGAGCCTTTGGGTCATCTAATTTCTGAACTGTAAATTTATCCTTCTCCTCAAGTTCCAATTTTACTCTTTTGTTACCAATGGGAATCATTGCTTGAGACCAATCCTATTTGATCTCTCCACCTAAATCCCTGTAAAAACTTCTGCTCAACAGAAAACCATAGCTAACAAGAATGTCTGCAACTAGAATGGTCAGAAGTAGTCTCTTCTCTAGATATGCCACCAATGCAACTTGTATGTCCTTGATTTGGCCTACCAAACTCACTTATTTGGCATGCATGGCGTAACATCTACCACTAGCTTTGGTAAGTGTTAAGCCTAGAGCTTTAGCCACTGTATACGGCATTACATTATCAAAAGCTCTAGAATCGATAATGCAATTGCTCAGTTTCCACCCATTGATGTATAAAGAAACATAGAATGGTTCTGGTTTTTGTCCTGGGGAAGTGGCTAGAACAGAATTTTCAACTTCATTGAAAAGATTTGAAGTTAATGTTTCATCTTCCAATTCAAAGGTTGTAGCATGATTCAATTCAATGTTTTCACCCTTACAATGCTCAATAAATCTTTTTAATTCATTGGGATGGGACTTTAGATAATCAATGGTGGAAATTTGAATTTTTGAATCTTTACAAAATTGAATAAAATCAAAAGGGCCGCATTCCTTACCGGATTGCAAAATCTTCATTCCTTGGTCAGTGTCTTGCATTTTGGATGTTGGCTATCCTTGTTTTGATGGAGGAACTTTCACATCAGCAGCTACTTTTTCCTTTTGTCCTTTGGTAAGTACATTATACGTATGTCCATTAATGGTGGCATAGCATTCTCCTTGTCTCTCTGAGTCTGATTCATACTCTAAAAATAAATTTCTGGAGTTTCCATTTGAGCATGACTTAGTCTCATCACTGGACAAGGAAGAATTATGTTCATTGGTAGTCAAAAACTACATCCTACTGATCACATCCGGACAACTTTCACTATCATGATCAGTGGTCAAATGAAGCACGCACCCATTCACTCTTTTAGGTGGGGCTTCGATTGCTAATCTTTGCTATAATCCAGGCAACTGCAAAGGTTTATTACTACATTCACCAGCCTACTCTAAAAAATTCCTTTGATATGGGTTATTAAATTTTGGGAGCTATCTTTTCAAAGCAATAATCTCATTGGATAACTTCTGAATCATCTCTTCCGATGAAGTAGTCCCACTGGTGCTAGTCTTATTCTAGACTTTGTGTTTCCACCTTCCTATAGAGATCATATCATCCTCCAACTCTACAGCAGTCCTCTGAGCCACCTCCAAATCTGCAAGATGAGACCTCCTCAATTCAAAATTTATCTCAGGAGGCATAGCGCTGATGAAGAATGTTTTTAAATTGCCTGTTGTAGGTCTACTTGCTGCTGGAATTCTATTAGTAATTTTGTTGAAACAGGCAACATAATCTCTCATGCTCATAGAAGGTAGTTTCTTCACTGATGTTAGTTGAGCCAACAAAGCATGCTCATCTTCAGCAGTTTTAAAATGGTCTTCAAATACTATTCTCATGGTATTCCAACTTGTGATAGCTCCATCAGTCAGGTGATAAAACCAATCTACAGCCACTTTAGTAAGAGTCTCCACAAATAATTGGACTGCAACATCTTCATGATTAACTCCTAAAATATTTATAACTGCGAAGAATGCTTTTATATGTTCATCTGTAGTAACTTTCCCATCTCTTGTGAACTTAGGTAAATTCTTTCGGGAACCGAAAGGAAGAGGATGATAGACTACAAAATTAAGTGGCCCAGTAGTAGCTGCCCAAGGTGTAGCCATATTCAGTTGATTTTGCAGAGGATACTATGGAAAATTGATAACTTGTGGAGGAACAACCCCATGCAAAGTTAATACTTGGCAAGTCCTTTGGTGGTGATGAAGGCCTGCTTCTAGCTTAATGTCCACCTTTCCGATGAGGTACTTCTAACAAGGGAAATCTGAGTGCTTCTAAATTCTAGAAAGTTGGGTCCCTTTCACCTTGTTCCTTATCACTCCTAAGATATCTTAATTGCTCCAGAGTGACTAGTTATTAGGGTTATTGAGCTTCATGCTCTACTCTTCTTTAAGCTCTGTGTAATTCTCTCTCAAGTGCTTCAGTTCAATTGAAGTACTGGAATTATATTTTCACAAGGTAGCACCATCTCCTCATGACATGCTTTCTAATCATGCGATTGTTTCCCTCCCCAGTGGAGTTGCCAAAAATCTGTTGGTAAACAGATTGTTCTTCTTCTGATTCTCCTTTTATTTTGCCCAATTTGTGATGAAGAACAACCGTACACAACAGTTGTGAAACTATTTCTATGAATAGCTAATTTCCCTCTGTATTAAGGTACAGCTTCCTATGTGAATGATGTTCAATGAATTTTGTTTGGTTCCTACTTCCTATTGCGGGTATGTTCTTAACCAGAGAACAGCAAAGGAAACTAAGTTTCACCCAAGCAAGTGAAATCTTAGGCAAGGGTCAAAATGCAGAGGTGTTATGTTTATGGTCTTCACAATCTTATGATTCCCACAACATAATAGTATGAAAATGCAAATTATGAAAATATGATAATGCAAATGCAGTATGGTGATGCAATCTCACAATCAGTTATAACTCTCTAATTATTCTACTGATTGATCAAACTGAAAACAATGAAATAAAACTTTGTTCATCCACTACTTCCAATTCAACACGAATGAACTAACATCACATATAGATAATGAAAGTGGACAGTAAAGTAATGGCACAAAACTAAATTGTCTCTGCAACAAGCTTCACACCAAAATTTTCTAACCTTTCTATCCCTTTCTTCCATAGTACATATAGGATTCATAATGTACAATGCTCATAGGAATTGAAAATGTTTCAACTTCTAGAAAACAAAAAGACAGGAGACAAATCGTCACACTATCGGTTACAAAATTACAATAAAGAGGAATTATTTTTGATTTCGTCTCTTTATCTAATTTTTCTCTATGAGCAGAGGCGGCCACTAGAATAGGAACCAATTCTTCATATCAGGGAATTTGCACGTGACTGTGCTGGATGAGCCACTTGGCATGTGATCAGGTTAACTCTTTAATTGTTTCAATTATCTCCAGCATCTTGTAACATTCTCTCTATTCAGTAGCATGCGAAAATAATCTGTCTCATCCAAACTGCTATCAAAAATTGCATCAAATTCCTCCTCTGTCTCCATTTTGTGAGAAGCCAACCTAGCCATGACCACAATAGTAGTCTCCTGGTTAAATCCCACCACCATTTCCTCTGTACTTTCACTTCCATCCACCCAAGCTTCCAATGTCGCATGATCACATAACACTTTTTTTAACTCTTGTGATCATGCGACCGCTCTAAATGAACTAATATAATATTTAATAGTTAAAATTTCACTTGCCCGGCTTACTTTGTCGCATCTGCACTATTGGTGTATGTGGGTCCCAACAAAGCACACTTTATTTAGTCTTTCCATTATCGCATGATCGCATAGCATTTTTTAAACTCTTGCGATCATGTGACCGCTCTGTCATTGGCACGTCTGCACTGTTGGTGTACATGGGTCCCAAATACTTTCAACTGAACTTATATAGCATTTAATAATCATTCCATTCCATTGTCACATGATCGCATAGCATTTTTTTATTTCTTGCGATCATGCGACCGCTCTATTATTGGTCAAGTTCGCACATCTTCCAAGAGGTTGTATTTCCCTAGCTAATTACAATGTCTGCACTATTGGCGTACGTGGACCCTAGTAGAGCACCTTTTGTTTAGTCTTTCCTGTCATTCCATTGGCTTCTCTCACCACTCGGGCTCCATTTCGCATGATCACATAGCATTTTTTAAACTCTTTGCAATCATGCGACCGCTCTATCATTGGTGAGATATTTTCAAAATGAACTTATATAATATTTAATAATCATTCCATTTGAATTAGAATGTCAGCACAAGTAGAGTATCTTCCTTGTCGGGTTAGGATCTATAACTTACCCCAATATAACAAAGATTTAAATGACCCGCCCGACTTACAGAAAAGAAGGCAATGGAGGTGAAACCCGACAAGGACTTCCTATCTTAAGAAAGACTTAGACCTAGACTCAATTAACACTAACACACATCTATACCAGGAATTTACACATGATCTAAAGTTCAAATATATACTCAGGGATATATGCAACAAAAGTGTGGCAACACTCATTAGGTAAAGAGCGCCAAAGTTATGTTCTTTAAATTACTAAAATACTTGTAACAATAATAAAAATATGTTTTGAATTTAACCCATTTCTTTTTTTTTTGCATAGGACCCCCCTTTGCATCAGCATCCTCGTCCTTAGTATATGACTAGGCATATATTGAGATCATGACCAAACTGCATAATAACTAAAGAGGGGGGAAATGATGAAGAAAATGATGCTCCACTTAGTCTATAGATAGATTAGAAAAAAACTAAAAAATAAATGATTCTAATCTACCTTATTTGATAATGACTAAATTTTTATGTGTTAATGAATGTATTTATGTGCTAATGAATGTTCATGAATGATATGTGTCAATGAATATTAATGAATGTTTCATGTCGATGAATGTTAATGAATATCATGTTACAATGAATGAATGAATTTTATATTTTATTAATGGATGAATGTTAGATGTTAACGAGGAATGTAGAGTGATGTTAGGGAGGGGGAGGAGGAGGGGGAGGGGGAGGGGCCATATGATATTCCACCTTCACATGGTTGGCCCTATTAAGTAGATAATATTAAAGTAATCATGAAATAAAGTGAAGCTCAGTACTAAACTATCTACAATGCTATTAAATGGATGAAACCAATAAATAAAAGATCTTTAGATTCTTAATTTAAGGTTTTGGAAATAATGTCATCATCAAATCCATTTTTAACATTATTTTCTTTATAGTTATTTTTTATGTTTCTTTATAGTTCTATATAAATCCAACACTTAACCTTGGTTTTTCCAAGATACTTGGTTCCTGCCTTGGACTTTGAATTTATTATTTCCTTTTATGCTCTTTTGATAACAAGGCAACCACCACCTCAAGCTTGAACATAAAGTGATATAACTTATTTCCATGACAAGATTATCCCAAGAATGTGGCAATGAACACACCAATTTATTCTATTTATATTTTTCATCCTTTTTCACATCCACCAATGCAAGTTTACTTAATATAAACATTGAAAGTGTTCAAATGATTAGTGATAGAATTAACATATATCAACCTTAGAGAATTCAAATTTATTCTTTTTTTTTTTAATTAGAGCCTTAGTTCAATACAAAGTCCCCAACTCTATCCAAATATGGATTATGGTATTTCACTTTGAAACATTTAGAAGAGTTGAATCTACAAGATAAAGACAAACTAAGCTTCTAGCCTTTTGGTCAACTCAATGCTTGACTAGCTTGCCACTTTTCATATTTTTAGTTCCACACACAATGAATATTTAACAAGGTGGATTGTCTCTTTCCAGTGAAAGGAGGATTTCTAGTTTTAAATTGTCTACAAGTCCTTTTTTGTATTTAAATTTACAGCTTACTTAGCTCTTTTATTAGAGAATACATTTGAAGTTTTCAATTTATATAAACTACTCAATTTGGATTCAATATGTTAGATAAATGAGAGGGGGGTGAATCATTTTATGCCAGTTATCCTACAGTCCCAAAACTCCCAAATGTATATATTC